>JAQPZY010001696.1:13102500-13402649 GCA_029931535.1 Margaritifera margaritifera | reverse complement strand
GGGTTCTGTGTTACAGAACTTGAAACGCCAATGTGGAGCCAAGAAGATGATCGTTTTAGACTGGCCATCCATCATGACAATTTGAAGAGTCCCGTGATGGATTGAGTTCAGTACCCCGGCAGAATTAACGCCAGACAAAGTCATGTCTAAAATAGATCATGTGCAAACAATCCAATGACAAGTTTACCATCACCGATGGAAAGGCCACACTCTACATGACACACGTTGCTCCACCTGGAGGAAGTGGACGAAGCAGAAAGCCGTTATGGTGGACGATCTTCTTACTACCAAACGCAGTGTCAGTCCAAATTAACAATACTCAAGACCAGATGTGTTTTGGCTCGAGCCATTGTGGTGGGGCGTACGTTTGCCACAAGAACGAGAGTAAAAGAATGAAAAAAAGTCTGGGAAAAAATTCGAAAGTCGGATAGAGCCAAACAACGAAATGAGGCAGAACCCTGTTACAAACAAGCTGGGATCCCTAAGAGACCGTGTGTGGCATTTCTCAAATGCAGAAACTTCAAGAGGTTTTGGGCTCCTCATTATACTTTGAAAGTTCACCCTCAAGAAGTGCGCGGAGCTCTACTGTTTCGAGGCCCCGATTTCCTGAAGGAAAATACATTCACCTCTATTACCATCAAGAACATTTTGATACATCACTAGTATTACCGGATTTTTGGGATACGGATACTACTGTGAGAAATGCAACTATGGTTTTAACAGTCGAGAGCAAACACATTCTTGTGGTCAGAGATGTCGGGGTTTGTTTAGCAGACCAACCATGCCTTCCTGAACAACATAACACCACCAACACCCATTGTGCGGTGTGTCCACGCGAATTTGTCAGTCCTTCTTGGTACCAAACCAGCATCTTAAGGACACAAGTCACCAACAAAAATGTGCTTGCGACCTTATTGAAATTATGCCCTACGTGTGGTACAGCTAATTCGTACCAACAACTCTAAGAGACAACGTTTGTGCTGGTAAGAAAAAATGTTCTATTTGTCATCAGATCGTCGATTTTGATCATCGATGTTTTAGTCAAAAGTTTGAACAAGACAGAGAAGAAAGAAATAAATAACAAGAACAAGAAACAAGTAGATTTCATCTTTTTTGATTTGAATGCATGCAAGAAACGGGCATGCACATCCAAATTTCTGTGTGGCGCATCGGGCTTGTGATCAGTGTATTCAAGAATTCGATTCATTTTCACTGTCCTCATTGTAGTCGAATTCCAGGAGGACGTGAAAAAATCTTTCGTGGAGTTAACACATTGTCTGAGTTTGCTGAATGGGTTTTAGACCCTACCACCACGACAGTTGGAGCGAAGAAAGACATTCAACCGTTATGGAGATTGTCATCGGTATGCCACCGTCATAGCTCACAATTTTTCGGGATACGATGGGCAGTTTTTACTCAATTATTATTTGAACCATGGCACCGAACGTCCTGAAGTCACCATGAACGAAAAAAAGCTCATCTACATGAAAGTAGGACAAGTTCAGTTTAAAGATTCTATGAGTTATTTGGCCATGCCTTTGAGTCGCATGCCAAAAACGTTTTGGCATGACAGAAATGGCTAAAGGCTACTTTCCTCACTTCTTCAACACGGACGCTAATCAACATGCTGTCCTACTTCATTTGCCTGACCTTCATGATTACGACCCCGACGGAATGCGCCCCGAACAGCGAGAAGCTTTTCACACTTGGTACCGCGCTCACCAGACGGATCCATTTGACTTTCAAGAAGAGATGTTGAAGTATTGTCGATCTGATGTGGATATTTTAAGACGTTGTTGTGGAAAGTTTCGAGAGTTATTTATCGATCACGGAGAGGTTGATCCTTTGAAAGATGCAGCCACCTTACCTAAAGCCTGTTCCTTAGTCTACAGGCAAAATTTCATGCCCGAGAACCAACTGGCCATCATCGACTCAAACACGTCTCTCTTTGCTTAGCGTCAATATTCGGTCAAAGCTTTACGTTGGTTTCATTACTTGTGTGAAAAAGAAGACAAATGGATACAACATGCTAGAAACGGAGGAGGAGAAAAAGAAGATTGGAGGTTATTTCCGTGGATGGATTTGATTTAGAAAACCCGCACACAGTATAACAGTTTCAGGGTTGTTTGTTTTCACGGATGCCCTACTTGTTATCCTGATCGAGAGATGAAAGGCCCTTATTCAGATTCTACCATGGAACAGTTATACGAACAGACTTGCAACGACGACTCAAGTTAGAAAGTCAAGGATACCAAGTGGTAGAAATGTGGGAGCACGAGTACGATCGACGTTTGAAAACCGATCCTGAATTTAAGAACATTACTCAAAGTTACGACGCGGCCGCCATCGAACCTTTAGATCCGCGCCACAGTTTATTTGGAGGACGAACCAATGCCACTCGCTTGCTGTACGACGTGAATAAATCCCAAGGAGAAGAAATCAAATACATTGACGTGTGTTCTTTGTATCCTTGGGTGTGCAAATATGCTCGTTTTCCCACAGGTCACCCTGAAATTCTGACGGAACACATTGACGTGGAACACATTCGTCAATAGGAAGGATTAATTAAATGTAAAGTCTTACCTCCGACCAACTTGTACCATCCCATCTTGCCTCACCATTGTCAAGGAAAACTGATGTTTCCTTTATGCCGGACGTGTGCTGAAACGTGCAACCAAGATCAGCCCTGTCACCACACGAAGGAAGAACGGTCTTTGACAGGAACGTGGGTTAGCGCCGAATTGTTTCGGGCACTGGATCGTGGTTACCGTTTGTTGAAAGTGTACGAAATCTGGCACTTTCCAACTACAGCCCAATACCAAAAGGACAATGCCACCAATCATCCAGGCATTTTCTCGGGGTACGTCAATCAGTTTTAAAACTGAAACAAGAAGCTAGTGGTTATCCTTCGTGGTGTCAGACTCCCGAAGACCAAGAACGATTCAAAGAAGAGTACCGTAACATCGAAGGCATCACTTTGGAAGAGGTGGAAAAAAATGAAGGAAAAAGATCGTTTGCCAAAGTGATGCTCAATTGCTTGTGGGGAAAAATGGCCCAACGTACGATCTTACCCAAAACGGAATACGTCACCGATCCTTATCGTTACTTTAAACTAGTGGACAACAAAAGTATACGAGTCAAACACGTCGAAATCGTCCGCGATGATTTGATCATAGTCAATTTTGAAGAAGAACCCAAGTTTGTCAAACCTGACAAGTTTAGCAACGTAGTCATTGCCGCTTACGTGACCGCTCATGCTCGTTTGAAATTGTACGACGAAGCGTTAGAAGTCTTGGGAGATCGTGTTCTGTACTTTGATACTGACAGTTGCATCTACATTCATCGACCCGGTTGCCCCCACCCTGCCATTCAAGGAGATCGTTAGGAGCCTGGACAGACGAGCACCCTCAAGATACCATTCTGAGTTTTGCCAGTGGTGGCCCTAAAAATTATGGGTACCGATACCGAGACCCACAAGGTCAACTTCACACCTCCTGTAAAGTCAAAGGATTGACTCTCAACTATCGAACCAACCAAGTGGTGAACTTTGAGGTTTTAAAAAATGCTTTACTGTCTGGACAAGTGGAAGACTTTCAAGTACCCACGTTAGAACCTACGACTACCTAATCATCAAATCGTTACTCGACCTGTACAAAAAGTGTACCGCATCGTGTACCAAAAACGAGTGAGACTTCCAGATCACACCACTTTGCCTTACGGACACGCCGATTTGGAGTATAAAAAAGGAAATCCTCTTGAACAGAAAGAAAAGACAACACCAAGATGACTTCAACATTGGCCTTGCCTGACTATTGTGAGTGTGCCAGTCGCTTGAAGACGTTCAAAAATTGGCCTAAACACATGCCTGACTATTGTTATTGTCCTCATCGATGGAGCACATTCAAAAAAGGAAAAAATGGATTACCTACTTCCCACTCGATGCGATGAGACGGATTCCGTACGGTTTGGCATCCCCGATTCACACGTTCAAACGGATTCCGTATGTTGTAACATCTTGGATTCAGGACCCTCTGGAAGTCTCACTCATCGACAACCCTCTAAAGAGGCAGTACGCCCTTTTTGCTTTAGTGGAAATGCCAAAGGAACCTGTATTGACCATAACGACAACAAGGGAATAGGTATTGGTCAATATTCGCATGTCAGAATACCTGTGACTTTACCTGGTTATTCCAAGTATGAAAGTCGACTCGAGTCATTCAAAGACAAGTGGCCAAAATATCTACAAGGACCTACTCCCGAAGCTTTAGCCAGATCTGGATTTAAATACGTGGGAGAAGGAGATAAAGTTCAATGTTTCAGTTGTGGTGTGAAACTTCACCAATGGGAGCCTACCGACTCAGCTTACATTGAACATGCCAGATGGTCTCCGCTCTGTCAGTTCTTACCTTAGTGGCCTTAAAAGAGTACGGGTACGACGAGCCAGAAGCCAAACAGAAGAAGAAATAGTTTTAAAAAATTCCATGTCGGAGGAGAATACTTCTTTAGAAGAATACATTGCTGGTTTACCTTTGGAGTTGCAAGAACACATTTTTCAGTATATACCAAGCTTAGAAGATCGTATTCGTGACTTGCCTTTGAAGTTGCGAAAACGCATTTACGATGAGTTTGTCCAGATTCAAGTGAAACGTAAACTTCAATTCATTCCTCGATTTGCGTACTACCGTGACTTTCGACATATCAGAAGTCTGATTTTGAAGAAAAACTATCACGAGTATCGTGAAGAACACAAAAGAGAGTTACTTCTTTCCAAGTCGGAAACTTTACCAGAGTACATTCGTGGCTTGCCTTTGGAATTGCGCCAAATGTTTTACCAAGAATTTGTCAAGATCCAAGTGAAACGTAAACTCAAAGTCATTTCTCGAGCTGTACACTATGCTTACTTCCAAAGTCATAGAAGACTGATTCTGGGAAACATCTATTGCAATAGTTACGTTCACGGAGACTTTCTCAAAAGGTACCAACCTTGGGAGCCTGGCTATAAAAACATGCCACCCAAGATACCTACCTTAGCCATCGACCCCTATCATGTACCGGTATGTCTGGGCTCTACACGTCACTCGTGAAACGGATTCCGTGGAAGGAAGTCAATGATCATGTTCAGACTTAAGAGGATTATGAAGACTTGATACAAGAACTGTTTCCATTGAATTTTGGACGCTATGCTGTGTGTGTCTTAGTGACTGCTTATCTTGGAATTCGTTTTCCAGGACATTCGTTGTGGAATATTTTTGAGGACAAGTGTTTACCTTGGATTAGTTTGGAGGACCCGTGGTTGTTTTGGACTCATTTGTTGAGTTCAAAAAAAACAATATGACCCTTTGTTCTTCTTCGGACTTAGTAGAAGAAGAAGACTATAAAAACTTGATTTTATCAGTACACGAAAGACAAATTGTACTTAAAGCGTTGAGAGTGGTAATAAAAATCAGTGAGGAACCTCCATGTGAAGAAGACATTCGTCACACTTTTCTGTCTATAAAACATTTAAAGAAGTGTGTTTTGCTAGTGAGTTACACCAACAACTTTTCAATTGGAAAGATGTACGTCCCTGGAGAAACCTTGGATTCCATGCTTGGCTACAAGAAGTGGCTCAGGTTGCCAAAGATTTGGCAACATGTCCATAAGTGTCCAAAAGTGAAAAAATGGGAACCTCAATGGGGAAACCAAGAAAGAAGAACCTGACACAACAGAAAAAGATGAGCACACCACCGTTGTTCAAATACCTCCTGAGGAACACAACCCTTCCTTACCGCCGTCGTCAGAGCATTCTTCTACCAAAACAAAGACGACCAGAAGAATACCACCCCAAGCAGTGCCTAGGTCTTCCATTTTTTCTAGGACACCAAAATGTTGTACATTGACTTGTTTATACGACACTTTGATTGTTTTAGTGGGAGCTTTAATTGTGTACCTGATCATTTTACTTTGCTATTTTATCACTCGTTCGATTTAATGACTTGTAAAATATGTTTTTTGTTGTGTTGGTTGGTTTTTTAAAAAAAAAAAATAAACGTGTATGAAACGTATAAAATGTCTTGGGTCTTTTGTCTTCTTCTCAAAAATCTTCTTACCTCAGTCATGGCTACATCAGCTTCTTCTACCTCGTCTACCTCGTCTACCTCTTCTGTAGTCAAGTGATTGACGAAAAGTTAGATCGTCAAAGTTGGAATGCTTTGTATCTGCGCCATCCATTTAACATGTTGATTGCTGGACCGAGTGGTTCAGGTAAAACCGAATTTGTCAAACGTTTGATCGAACAAAAAGCTAATTTGTTCGATCGTCCACCTCAACGTATCGTGTGGTGTTACAAAGAGTGGCAATCGTCTTACACGTTATTGAAAGAAAGTCAAGGAGAAACCATTTCATTTGTGGATGGTATTCCTCACGAAGACGATGGAATCGTGTCTGACGTGAGTCAAACCCATTTGGTTATTTTTGATGACATGTTAGGAGAAGACGAAGAAGAAATTAAACTTTGGTTTACACGAAAAGGACACCATCGTAATGCTAGTATTGTCTACATTACTCAAAATTTATTTCAACAAAGTAAAGCCCATCGGACCATTAGTCTGAACGCCCATTACGTGGTCTTTTTTAAAAGCCCCAGAGACAAATCTCAAGTACAAGTGTTAGCCAAACAGTTAGGGGCTCCTTGGCTCAATTATGCGTACGACGATGCCACTCAAACCCCTCACGAGTATTTACTCATCGACTTAAAACCCACCACTCTGACTATTTGAGATTTCGTGCCCAATTGTTTCACCCTTAGGGTCAAGAAGGTGGTCCTGTCATTTACTCGTCCCTTTCACCCAATTTTAAAAAAACTATAAAAACAACCACCACGTCATTTCTGTCTCACACTCTTTGAGATGACTTCCTTTCAAGCTCATCCTTCGGCTAAATTGATTCGTGCCTTGTATGGCATCAGTCGTGAAAAAAATGCACAAGTCCGTGCTCATTTGTTAGAAGCGAGTCTTAAAGAAGTGTTACGATGGTTTACTTTGACGGCACGTCAATTACTGCAAGGCATCATTCACATCCCTCATCAAACTCAACGTTTTTTTCAAAAACATAAAGGGGCATTGTCACAACTAGCCGATCCTAGAATCGATTCACGGACTAAAAAACAAATCATTTTAACTCCTGGTGGAAGTGGTTCTTCAGGAGGGGTCATGATTCGTTCCCTTTTGAAATGGGATCCTAATGCCCAAGCCAAAAAATCCAAAACTCCTAGAAAGAAGAAAAGTTCAAAGAAGAAAACCACCAAAAAAAAGAAGAAGAAAGTCACCCACCAGAAAAAGAAAACAACACCCACCACTGGTACCCGCCGTAAGAGAGGTACTGCGGCCAGGACGCAAACGTACACCCGCAAAACACCACCACCATTGCCATCACCATCACAACAGTCCCCAATGATGACGAGGTCTCCTTTTGCGTCCACTTCATCATCTTTGTCTTCTTCACCACCCTTTACGATGATGCCTGCCAAACCAGACTTAAGATCCGTGTTTCCTAATTTGATGCAAAAATGGAAACCTATTTCGAAAGTGACCACTTCGGGACCCTCGACTTCAGCTGATTTGGCCATGGCAGCATCAACCAACAAAGTACCATCCCTAAAACCAAAGTCCAAGAAAGAACTGGTATCTTACAAAGTTTAGTGGATTTATCCAAAAAAGAATTGAGACGATTTAGTCCTTTGAAAACACCTCAACGTCGAGTGAGGCCTGTCATGAAGATGGTACGTCGTGCAGACAATCAGTGGAAACGTGTTCCAGTATAAAATAGAAGGGTACCCTGCCAGAGACTTCAGACTTGTTTTCTACCCTACTAAAAAAGATGACTCCTAAACGTATGCACCACCACCATCACCAAAAGAAGAAAAGTAAAACCACCAAAAAAGGACGACTTCCACCTCGTCTGGCCAAACATTGGGATGTCTTGTCTGTCCTGACCAAATCCAATCCTCCCATGCGAAAACAACTCATTCAAACAGCCCCTAAAGAAATCATCGATACCGTGTGTGAATGTTGTTTGAACGTTTTAAAAGGAACGGTACCTTTGTCCAAGATACAGAAACAAAAATTAGGGAAACATCGGAATGTTCTTCGTCAAATGGTGAAAAAGAAAATACCTCTTCAACAAAAGAAAAAAAATGTTGGTGCAACGAGGAGGATTTCTACCTATGTTGATAGGACCGTTGTTAAAAATAGCAGCTCCTTTGTTAGGAACGATTGCTGGACCCCTTTTAGGAGGTGTCATGCGATACCCAAAAAAAAAGAAGATAAAAAGGACCACCCTTCTCTGAAAAGACCACACCTGTTTGGTACCTTTGGATGAAATGGAAGGACGAAAACTGACTTTAGTACCTTACAAACGATGAATGTAATTTCATCGTTGGAACGAACAACGGATACCTCATTTACCACCCAATCCTAATCTCAACGAGATGTCCCAGTTACAACAAGAATTACAAACCCTGATGGAACGAAGCAATTTGTCAGAAACAGAAAAATCGCAACGGTACGGTCAACTTTTACAACGTCTACAACTCTTTCGCCAAAAAGCAGTCGACGAAACAGCTCCACCCACTCTGAGAGATTTTAAGACCCTGATGAAAAGCGAACCTAAAGTGACCACCACTAAAACAGACACCGGCACAGGAATGACAGTAAAAGAAGAAGAAGAAGAAGAAGAAGAATTACCAACTCCACCTACTCTTAAAAAGAAAAAAAAGTTAGCCACACCGGGTTGGATAAAAAAGATGTTGTCCACCCCATTATCCTCAGAAAAGAAAAAGAAAGAAGTGAAGTCAGAAGTCAAAACAGAACCAATGACCCCTGTTCAAACCACATCTTCTTCTTTTACACCAGTGGCACGTCGGACACGTAAACAATCCAAAAAGATACCCCACGAAGAAAAGAACATTGGTACTTGGTTGACTTATTCTTGAGGGAATCATGGAGAAACTTTTAGCCACCATTTATTACAATCCTGGTCATGCTGCTGGCTACGGAGGAGTTCAAAAATTATATCGAGCTGCTAAAAGTAAATTGAAAAGTGTACGTTTACCCGAAGTACGACGATGGCTACAAGAACAATCGACGTACACGTTACACAAACCCATTCGACGTAAATTTTCTAGAAGTACAACTCAAGTGGAAGGCATCGATCATCAATGGCAAGCCGATTTAGCCGACGTCTCTCATTTAGCCACTTACAATCGTGGTCACAAATATTTGTTTTGTGTCATCGACGTGTTTTCCAAATTTGCTTGGGTCGTGCCTTTGACCTCTAAAAGCAGTACCAAATTGGTACGGGCCTTAAAATTGGTCTTGAAACAAAGTGGGCGCCAACCTTTACGATGGCAAACTGACAAAGGCATCGAATTTCTAAACCAAGCTTTTCAAAAAGAATTGAAACAAAGACAAATTCATTTTTTTACTACCGAAAATCCTGAAACCAAAACCAGTATCGTGGAACGTTTTCAAAGAACTTTGAAAGAACGCATGTGGAAATATTTTACACATCAACATACTCTCAAGTGCATCGACGTGTTACCCCGTTTGGTCAAAGCGTACAATCAATCGTACCATCGTAGCATCGGATGTGCCCCCGAAGAGGTCAGCCCTGAAAACGAAGTGACCGTGTTTGATAAATTGTTTGGTTCACCCCAGAAAAAAAAGAAGAAGAAAACCTTGTTGGAGTTAAAGACGGGAGATTGGGTTCGCATCGGAAAAACCAAACGGACTTTTGACAAAGGTTATTTACCCAACTGGACCACCGAATTGTTTCGTGTCACTACCCCCGTCCGTGGACGTGATCCTCCCGTCTATAAATTGGAAGACATGCACGGTGAAGTACTCAAAGGAACATTTTACTTACCTGAGTTACAACGAGTGACTAAAAAAGAAGATGACTTGTACGACATTGAAAGCATTCTCGAACAAAGAACACGTAAAGTAGGTAAACGTCGAGTAGAAGAAGTCAAAGTACGTTGGAAAGGATATCCTCCTAGTTTTGATTCTTGGATTGCTGCTTCCCAAGTCGTCGACTATAAAAAGAAAAAGAAGTAACCCAACAACATGCCATTAAACACAGCAACCACGACTTCAACGACTCCTTCGCAGAGTTCTTCTCTTCAAGAATTACAAAAACAACCGCTTTGGGTGTGGTGCGGAGAACTTGTGCCTAAAAATGAAATCGTCTTTTTCTGCCAAATTTGTGTAGTGTATTGTGTCATCGGAGCAGCTATTGCCAATTTGAGTTTGCAACAAGGAGACAAACAATTGTGGACCATTTTACTCAGCAGTTGCATCGGTTATCTTTTACCCAGTCCCTCTTTGAAATTTACGACGACGACAGACAATAGTCACCACCACGGGAGTACGAGCAACGCCAGTCCACCTTCTTCTTCTTCGTCCAGTCACCACCAAAATACCAACCCTCTTTTGGAACCTTTTGAACATCATTCTTCTGTTCACTTGAGTGACTCCTCGGAGACCAGAACCACTTTGGAACTATGAATGACCAATTTTATTTAACTTTACCCAGTGACAGTTCCATGGATGTGTTTCCCAACGACAGCTTATGTTGTTTCACGGCCAAATTACCTCAATCCATTCAATTGGATAACGATGCTCATTCGGAAGTGGCTTTGGTAGAAATCATTCATCCTACACAAATTCAAAACATCGACGATGGTCAAAACACTTTCATCGTGGAAATCTTGAACAAGGGAGTGCATGATGAGTTGGAGAAAACTCAACCTGGCCTTGAGCATTCCAGAAAGGTATTCTTCACGAAGACCACTCCTCCCTTTGCGAGCCATACCATGAGAATTCCTAAGGGGTATTATTTTAGTGCTAAACATTTGGTGGACACCATTAACGCCATCTTCTTAGCTCAATTTGGCAAAGCCTTGGAAAAAAACCAAAAAGGGGTACGAATCGATTACCATGATGTGGCACGCCGTTTCATCTTGCAATTTTTCAAAGAGAATGGGGAACTCATTGACGACAAAAAAGACAAAAACTTACCCGAGCAGGACAGAAAATTCATGACCATTGAATTTTCTCCTGGGTTGTATGCTATTTTGGGTGGAAATAAAAAGTATACTAATAAAAAAGTCGCAAGCAACGTAGAATTCGGAGAGACTTTTCGCACCCCTATCGAATTGAACGTGGGACTAAATTTAATGTTTGTGTACTCTGATGTGGTAGAGTATAACGTGGTGGGCCACACAGCTGCTCCCTTACTGAGAGTCATTCCTTTCAAAGTGGATACTGCTACTGGTGCGTACGAAGAAGGTGGAAACACGTTTCACGTTCACCGTGAATTTGTACATCCTCATTTTATCTTCCAGTCAGTAAATCGTATTTTGACAGTGTCAACATTAGTATAAAAGGAGATTTGGGACAAAGTGCGCCATTCATTGACAAAGGAAAAGTCACGGTGAAACTACATTTTCGAAAAAAGGTTCTCTAACGCCTTGTAACATCCCCCCAAAAAATGTATCCAGTGTACCGAGGAGTGGCTCGACAACGAGGACATGGTTTAGGAGATATGTTAAGATCGGCTTTTCAGACGGTAGCTCCTATTTTGAAACCGATGGTGTCTCGAGGATTTCATGCCTTAAAAGATGCCGCTTTAACGCAAGGAAAAGAATTTTTGCAAAATGTCCTCATTGACAAACAAAATCCTAAAGAAGCCTTTATGAGAGCAGGCAAAAATGTGTTGATGAACACTGGCAAAGATCTTTTAGGTCTCCGAGAAAATCCTATAAATACGCTTCACGCTTCAGGCTCTGGCAATACTTCACAGCAAGGACAAGGTAGAAAGAGACGACGACAACATCGAAATCCTTTCAAAGTTCATAAAAGAACACACGGTAGTTCCAAAAAGAATAAGAAAAGAAGAAGAACCATCAGAGAATTAGACGTGTTTGATTATTAACTGTGAAAATGATGCACCGAGATTCTTGCGAATGTACCAAGTCAGAACTGGATATGTTTACCATGCCTCCCACCATGATGACGATGCAAGAATCCCAATGGGTAGAATTTCATCCTGTATCGTCTTTGTCGGATTCAGCTCCTATCGAATTTGAAATCAAAGGACAAACCGAAGATTACATCGATCTGAATGACAGCTACTTGTTCCTGAAACTCAAAGTGATCAAAACGGCGGACAGTAGCCTTCCTTGTTCAGTGGAATAGATATGTACTTGAATAACAAACTGGTCAGCAGCAGTTTGGATACTTACCCTTACCGTGCTTACTTGGAAAATCTCTTGACGTATGGAAAAGAAGCCAAGAACACTCATCTGGATGCTTCAGTGGTCTGGAAACCTGACACCGCAGGAGGGAATACCTTCAACGACACAGAGGTGTCAGTACCGGCGAGGGTTGAGAAGGCTGCTGATGGTACTGCAACTGGAAATATAACTCCAGCAGAACCGCACAATGTGGGATTTAACGACCGTCGAAAGAAAATCAGAGGGCACAGTTTAGAATTGATGGATCGTTTGCATTTGGACATGGGGTTGCAAGACAAGTATTTGTTGAACGGGGTAGATGTACGTCTGAGACTAAATCGCAGTAGTGCCGCTTTCCATTTGATGGCTAATGCTAACGAGTGGAAAACTGTCATCCAAGAAGCCAAACTTTATGTGCGACGTGTAGAAGTCTTACCAAAAGTGGCCAACGACATCAGTCAAACCTTGAGCAGAACCACTGCTAAGTATCCTCTTAGACGTGTGGAAGTGAAAACCTTTACTGTGGCCGCTGGACTCCGATCCATAGTCGAAGATCACGTCTTCCAAGGACAGCTCCCCAAACGCTTGCTGATTGGTATGGCCAGAAATTCAGCCTTCAACGGAGTCCACGATCAGAATCCGTTCCAGTTTCAGCACTTTAACGTCTCCAAGATAGAAGTCAGTCGAGATGGCAAGACCTTGTGTACCAGACCTTTTGAACCTGACTTTGGCGTCAACGTAAAAAATTACTTACGATCTTACTTAACCCTGTATGAAGCCACAGGACAGTTAGGCACCAACAGTAGCCACGGCATTACGTACGACGAATTTGCAGGAGGGTATGCCTTGTGGGGATTTGATTTCACTCCGGACCAAGGCAGCGATGAAGGACATTTCCACCCTATAAAATCAGGCCCCCTTCGAGTGGAACTTCAGTTTACAGCTCCTCTACCTGAGACAGTGAACGTCGTCTTGTTTGCAGAATTTGATAATACTCTAGAGATCAACAGTTTGAGAGAAGTAATTCTAGACTATTAGAAGAAAAAAAAAGATGCAGCACGAAGAAGAACCTATGGAGATAGATGAGGGATTTTGTGAAGTGATTCAACAGTCACAAACTACCACAAAGGATGATGATGATGATGATGAAGTCATTCGTTCAGAACCTAAAAAAGAAAAAGAAGAAGAAGAAAACAATTCAGTTCCTGTGTTTACTGGATTTATGGCTAGTCGATGGCCAGAACAAGAACAAGAAAAACAGTTAGTGTCCTGTTATGCTCAGGAATTGACTGAAATAATTAACAGTCTGATTAAAGAACAATGTTATGGATGTCAAAACGATCATCCCAGTCAGGTACAACACGACAAATGTATGATGATGACAGGTGAAGAAAAATTGGATGAATATTTGGAAACGGCCTGGAAACAAATCTCAGATGAACACGTGTTGAAACAGTGGTATAAAGTCTTGCAGAATTCTTCTTTTCCTCCACTTACTCCTCTGGAGATCAGACGTATCGAAGGACTCATTCAACAGAGTGCAGAGCCTATCCGACGTGAATATTCCTGGAATTACAAGACAGATCAATTCAAGCATAAAGTCAGGTGTGAATTGGTGACCTATTATTTCCATTGAAGACAAAAAAAAAAAAGAAGAAGAAAAAAATGGATACTAGAGAACTTTATTACCTATTGACTCGTAGTTCCTACACTTCTTCTTGGAATCCTGTGGTGTGTGCTAAAGATGAACTACCTCATCGTAAACCGAAAGACGTTCATGCCTATGTCATCAACACCGACGACAGTCATCTACCAGGAACCCATTGGATTGCCGTGTACTTTCCCAACGCTCACTGTGTGGAATATTTTGATTCTTATGGATTACCTCCTTTGGAAAAGGACATCATCGACTTTATGAGAAGAAATGCCGTCTCGACTCGATTCAATAATGTTCGATTACAAGGATCGGATTCCATGGTGTGTGGACAATATTGTGTACATTTTCTTCATCACCGCAGTCTTGGATATTCCTTAGAACATTTACTGACTTGGTTTAATAGTGACTATGCTAGAAATGATGCTAAAGTACAACGATGGTTTTGTGAACATTTTGGTTATCTCTTGTCTTTAGCTCACAAGCGTAATGTCAATCAGAATGATGTCGATGTAGAAAGGTGGAGGTTTAGTTTACCACCCCAACGTTGTCAACCTTGTAAATATGTTCCTGTTTAAAATTTTATTGTTGAATTGTTAGTATTTTCATGTTAGAATGATTATTGTTGATTAAAAAAATGGTTATTGTTGAAAAAAAAATATGGTGTTGTGTGGGGTTTTTTTTGAATTTGAAAAAAAAAATAATTATGTTCTATCTCTCTTTCTATCGATCTAAAAAAAACTTACTTCTTTCCTCTATCTGTTATCTCACTGTCGATCTGAAACCCTACCATGTTTTCCATTGCGTCCGCGCGTTAAGCATATAAAGCGGTGCGTTGGCCAGTGTAGTCATTCTCGTTGACTCGTCAAGATCTCAACAGTTCCAAAAAGAAGATGGCAGCAACCAAGATTATAAAGCTGAATGAAGCTATGGTAAACATTCAGAGGGTGAAGAATCATTTGATTGAAACCCACCCGGAGAGAAAGACGATGACGTTAATTCAAATGGCGCATGATCTAGTAGAAGAGGTCCTGAGAGAAGAAATACTTCGGGAAAGAACAGAATGGGAGGTGGGACAACGACTACAGCAGCAGCAGCAGCAACAACAACAGCAAAGACAGCAACAGCAACAACAGCAACAACAACTTATGCAGTCTAACAAACTACCTGACGGAGAAGTAAGTTGCAAGATTGACTGTGAAGAATTTGCCTTCTCTTTCACCCGAAAGAGACCTGCCTACCTTAAAGCTGTGAGACCCATTGCTAAACGTGGCCGCCCTGCTGGAGCTGCTACCACTGCTGCTACTTCACCCCTAAGAAGTTAAAAAAACAACATAACTTCTTAAAACCCAACGGTCCTTTTAAGGGCAACCCCAATCTCTAGAAAAGATTACTACTCTCAAATTGCCATATATATTTTGTGTTTTATATGTTTGTATGTTTGTTTGTTTGTTTGTGATAACCCACCCAACAAAAAAAAACCTTTTCCCTTGTATGTTTGTGGCGTGTGTTGAATATAAAAATTTTTTTTTTTTTAAAAATGGTTGTGTGGTGTGTGAAAGTTTGATATAAAAAAAATTTAAAAAATGGATTGTATGTTTGTGGAGTGTGTTTGGTTTATAAAAAAAAATATGGATTGTATGGTGTGTGTTTTCATTTTTATCAAAAGTAGTTTCTTTTAGGTCCGCGCTTTTAGAGTAAGGTGTGATGGAGTGCAAATCCGCGAAGCCTAGAATGACGTCAAACGAATGACGTCAGACGCGGGGTAGTGGGGTGATGTTTTTTTTGGTTTTTTAGGTGTAAGGGATGGTTTCCTTCACGTCCGCGCTTCTAGTATATTAAAACAATACCTTCACACTTGAGCTATCCCATTTTATTCAAGAGAATGAATAAGACTGAAACCATTCGTCAAGCTAGAGTTCATCTAGAGGTGGCCTGGCACCTCCTCCAAGACTTGGAGAAGAAGGAAAAGGAGGAGAAGGAAAAGAAAGTGGCCATCAGACCCCACCGGATGATGGAGCAGGAGGAGAAGAAGGAAAAGGAGGAGAAAGAAAAGAAAGTGGTCATCAGACCCCATTGGATGATGGAAGAAAATAATAAGGAGAATTGGGATCCTGAAGCGGACCAACCTCCATTTATATTAAAAAACAACAAGCGCTGCAGCATGAGTTTCAAAACATGGAGGGGGAGCTGTCCTACATGTAGGGCAAAGCCTGGGAGGTGCCCACACCTCCTCTAAATGAACTCAAACAAAAAAATCCAATGGTCCTTTTCAGGACCACCCATTTTACAAGAAAAAGATTAATTTCTTTCCATGATTGCCATGTTAACATTTTTTTTTTTTTTTTTTTTTGGGGGGGGGACTGTATGGGGCACTATGTTAAATTCCCGTTACTGCCCCATAGTGTCCCCACTGCCCCATAAATTTTGGCACTTTTTGCCCCATAGTGTCCCCTAATGTTAAACTCCCGTTACTGCCCCCAAGTGTCCCACTGTCCCCAACACTCCCACCATACTACTCATATATGATGCCTAGATTCTCACTGGGGGAAAATGGAGAACACATTGTACAATGTTCAATAAAATACAGACATTTAACAGTTAACATATTTACAGGGTTGACAACGTTGGTGAGTGATGTGTAGATTTCAATGTTACTTTAAGGTTTCGCCTTGCCACCGACTTAAACTACGTTGTAGAGCTAAGGAAAAAGATAGCCGTAATGACCACGAAACCACCATTCTACTTTTTCATCTTTGCTAGGAAAATAGTGTCCAAAATAAGTCAATACAAAGGCTAGATTGAATCCAATACTTTCCCGATCAAGAAAATAGACACAACATTGTCCACACACACACACACACACACACACCAACACACGTCTAAGCACATTTTTGTTTATTGTTACTTAATCGCCTGTAATATTGCATAAGCACAATTTTATAATCAAAAGTTTATAAGGTACCTACATTTTCGCTTATTTAAATGGATGTCTTACTTTCTCAGAGAATAAGATATCACAAATAAAATATAGTTTCATCTATATTTTACATGGGCTCACTGAGTATACAAGGAACGTCATGTAAAACAAGTTGTTTGGTAACTTTATTCTTTTGCACTCAATACTTTTTTCAGTGCAGTGTTGGTATTTGTCTGCAATACAAGCGATTGATTTTGTTTTGTTATTGTTTTGTTTTGTTTTTTTGGAGGGGGGTTGGGGTTGCATTGTTTGCTCATTTCTAAAAATTTCGATTCTCAAATGTTTTATGTTTACAACATTTAAACTTAAAAACGTGAAAGTCAATTTCAAATAAAACCTTAAACAATATCGCCGCAATATTGAACAAAAATAATTTCACGTAAGAAATGTATTTAAAAATATTATTTCAGCAGAGATCAGTTTAATTCAGTAGAAAACATATAGCCATTGTGATTTTTACAGAGAGAGAGAGAGAGAAAGAAAGAAAAGGAGCGAGGGAGAATTAAAAAGTAATCACAAAAGACGATATTTATTCTTCAAAATCAACACCTTCATGCGTCTCTCTCAACCAAGTGAATAAGTCGCTCACACGTTATAATTTACTTACCACCAAGAATAAAAAGCACATAATAAAAATTGGTTACACGATTACGAATCGAACAGACAGACAGACAAATATATCTAATTACAGACTGCGCTCAAACTGAAATTCACATATATTGTATATACTGCTCAATTGTAATTTTGAGGAATTCGACATCTGCACATTGACACATTTTTCTCAAAACAAGGTTACAAGTAATACATTTGCCGTCCTGTGTATGTTCCTTTCATATCGAACAGTTATAGTTTTTCAAAACTACAAGGGAATGTTCACTGTTATCAGGATAGTTTACACGAAGAGTCTCTGTATTTTTAATTGCAATTGGTCATCAGACTGTCCACAACGCCAAAGGAATGTGGTGAAAACGAAGGAGACGAAAAAACAATGAAAACGAGGAGGCGATTTCTAAACAAAAAAAGAAGCCACTCCTTCAAATAAATTCAACGAAAGACTGACAAAACGTCGTCAGATGCAGGGGAAAATAAGACAAGAAATAAGAAACAAATGGACTTCATGAAATGGCGTGCTTTCAAATATCCTGTAACTCCTGTTCACAAGAATATACCAAAAGTAAATGATGATCAAATCCTCTTAATTTGTTATTATTCTCTTCTTATTCACTCAAATCACATCCATGTGTGCATATATTGTTTTTAACTAAGATAATATAAGATCTTGTTTTCTTGCACACACTCTATGCAAGCAAACGGCCATGTTCAGGGTTACACCAGTATTCTAGTAAAGAAAATATTTATCAGTATTTCCATCTTTTGTGTTTGTCTAATGTCTGATTGTGTGTTTGTATGAAAACAAAACAAATAATACTCTACCACATTTGTATGTGTACTTGTGTGTTTGTATGAAAACAAAACAAATAATACTCTACCACATTTGTATGTGTACTTGTGTGTTTGTATGAAAACAAAACAAATAATACTCTACCACATTTGTATGTGTACTTGTGTGTTTGTATGCAACAACAAATATCTTACCCTACCTCCTTTTGGAAGGGTAACTGTGTTTGTATAAAATAAAAATTAAAAAATATAGTATGAAAAAACACACCACCTTTTTGTATGTGTTACCATGTGTTTATATGAAAAGCATATCATATCCTACCCAATTTTGTATATATAATTGTGTGTTTGTATGTAAAACAATTTAAACCCTAACCCCATTTATATGCGATTGTGTAATTGTGCTCTTGTATGCATGTATGCAAATAATTTCATACCGTACCCCATTTTGTATGTGTAATTCCATGTATTTGTAATTATGTATGTGTAAGGAAAAACAATAGCATAACCTATCCTCTTTTGTATATGTAACTGAGTTTTTGTATGTAAACAATGTCATGCCATACCCCTACCACCACTTGTATGTGTGGTTATGTGTTTGTATGAAAAAATATAGTATCCTATCCCCAGTTGTATGAGTAATTGTGTGTTTGTATAAACAGATTGATTGATAAACATTATTATACTACACACCCACTTGTATGTGAGATTGTGTGTTTGTATGAAGAAATATAAGACCCTACTCCACCTCTGTGTGCGTAAATTAAGTGTCTCTATGAAACAAATGAAACACACAGCATACATTACCTCCATTTGTATGTATGATTGTGCGTTTGTATGCAAAAATATCTTATCCTATCCCCATTTGTTATGTGTATTTACGTATTTGAATAGAAAAAATTATTTGTATGAAGCAAAACCTCATTCTCTACCCTCATTGTTAAGTGCTTGTGTGTTCTTATGAAAAAGAATTGGTTTGAAGAAAAAAAATACACTACACACATTTGTAAGCGTGAATGTGTGTTTGTATCAAACATATCGTACCCTACCATATTTATATGCGTGATTGCATGTTTGCATCAAACATATCATACTCTACCCACATTTATTGTGTGTTTGTATGAAAAATGTACCATACCCTACGATCTCCCCCTTTTTGTGTGTAATTGTAATTGCAAGTCTGACTGTGCTTGCATGAACAAAAATGTCATACCCTACCTTCTTTTGTACGTGCAATTTTGTGTTGTATTGGAAAAAAAATGATCGGTATGAAAAAATGAGTTACAACACCACCCCACCACCCCTTTTGTATGTGAGGTTGTGTGTTTGCATGAAAAAAGTATCATATCCAACATCTATTTGTATGTGTCATGTGTGTTTGTTTGGATACAAATATCATACCCTTTGTATTTGTGATTGTGTTTGCATGAAAATACCAATATTTCTCCTTCACCTTCCCCTATAAATATGTTTGAAAGTGTCATTGTATGCTTTAATGAAAAAATAATCTATTTCCCATCTTTCCCGTATGAATTTGTTTCTTAGTGTCATTGTTTCATTGTGTATGGAAGCACCCCTAATATATTGTTTTCCACTAAAAGTATAAACATAAGTGCTAAAACAGGATTGCGTGTGCGATATCTACCGTTATTTCCTTTTGACCATGCTACGAATACATTTATTTTCTTTGCAAATACATCTTCAGAAAACAACAATGTAATATCGTTTGCAGTTTTTAAAAAAACAATGCAACTCTCTATCGATAGGAAAAGAACATACATATGACGGCGAGATTTTTAACTTGTAACTTTGCTTTGACAAAAATATATCAATGTGCTGATGTCGAATTCCTCAAGAGTACTTTTAGGCATACAACTCAATGTTAGTGAATTTCAGTCCAGGCACTGTCTGCGATTTGTGATTAGGTGTATTTGTCTGTTGATTTGTACCATTGGTAACCGTGTTTACTTATAGAGTTATCTTCTCTCTCTCTCTCTCTCTCTCTCTCTCTCTCTCTCTCTCTCTCTCTCTCTCTCTCTCTCTCTCTCTCTCTCTGTGTAAATATCATAATGGCTATCTCTTTTCCCTTGAATCAACTGATCTCTGTTGAGGCTTAATTTTTTTTTATATTTATTTGCGCTAAATTGTTTTCATTCAACAATGCATTGAAATGCTTTAAGCTTGTATTTGAAATTGATTTTCATTGTTAACTTTAAATGTTGCAAACGCAAAACAAGACAGAACAACAAACATTTAGATTGGAAAGTTCGCTAAACAAAAATGTTGGCAAATAAATCCATCGTTTGTATTGCAGACAAAAACCAAGATCGCACTGTAAAAAGGGTCACTAATAGTAACGGAACAAAGTTACACAGAAAACTTTTTGTTATTGATGCATATGACGTTCCTTGATAACTCAGTGAGCAGACCACACAGATTATATGCTTGTTCCCTCTATTTCATCTTCATGCTAGAAATAAGGAATGTACATGGAGCCATGTAAAAGAAGGATGAAAACAGGCTTTATTTGTGATACCATGTTCTATGTTGTGAAACTAAAATATAGCCTACACTCTCTGACATGAAGAGCCAAAAATGTATTGAGAGTTCATATATAAATTGAACGTGTGTTTGACTGGTGGGAATATAGAGTGCATTTTGAAAAGAGAAAATGTACATTCTAACCATATTAGATTGTCTAAAAGAATAAGAAAATTTTGTTTTCGTTTAAACAATAATTACTTTTCTAATTAATTAAAGCACATAAGGACAAAATTTTCAGCAAGCTGTTTTCACGTCACAATTAACACCATTACTGGCATAGGTTAACAGGCTTTTTGTATTATCCAGCCTCAGTTAGAAATTTATTAAATCAGTTTATTGTTTTGTTTTTTCTTTAGAGATTGATTCTCGGCTAAGATATATCTAAGTCTGTTGTTAAATTTTGTTTTATTTTATTACAATTATACATATTTGAGGGGGTGCTTATCGCTGCATTTTTCTTTTGTCAAATTGTTATTATGCGCTTTTTAATTCTCCCCTACCCAAAAGGTTTACCAAAACTATTTCCTACGTCATACATTTTATGCATTTTTCCGCTGCTGGTATTTTAAAAACGCATCTTGTTGTTCAAGAATCTTATTTTAAAAAATCACAGAAGAGTGAATAATAGAGTAGCAAATATAATAAGATGTTCTTTCTGACGATAAGTTGCACATTGACTTCTAGTTAATGTGGCCAACATGCAATATAATTTCATACTATTTGTTATTATTTATGGCTTATAATATTTTGCTTTTCGCTACAGATAGAAAATGCATTAGCGCAGCTCTCAATCATTCCACATATGACAGACGAATTAGACGGTCAGAAACATAAATATGATCGCTAAGTCTTGAAGTACAACATGATGGCTGAACATATTATCTGGATATAAGGACTGTTGAGGAGTGAAGCAAAAAACCATGCTATTTTAATGGCACAATATGTACGTTAGATTGAGTTTTGTGCATAGAAATGTGGGTGATCGATTGCTATTTGCATCCTTTACGTTGAAGTTGAACAATACAAATGTACACCCAGTAATCATAACAACAACAAATTATATAAAGATGATATATACAATGGCGCAGTAAGAAATTCTGCCTCCCTGGACCCTCCCCCTCCCCCTGCAGTTGCGGGTGATTGGGGCGGTTGCTACGCCACAGGCTATTAATGCCGCCGAGGTAGGTTTGCCTAATGATCATAATCGAATATCTTTACAAAATGTACTCTTTCCATTTCTATAATATTGACCTTTTCCCTCATTGGTGGCTGTATTTCCTTGTTTGATTTTATATTTGCTTTCTATATTTTATAATTCTTGTTATCTCTCTTTATTTTCAGCAAGTGGTTATTAGTTCTCAATAAGTATTATTTCGGGTATATTAGTACCAAATATGGATGGTGGCCAACTTTGAAGATCTGTCAATTCCAACAGATGTTTCTTCTGCAGAAATGAATCCATGACTTGACTGATGAAGTCAAACTTTGGGGCTATACGAATTGCTTGCTATTATGAGGTTTTAACTTGTATTTCATGAAAAAGCTTTAGTGAAACCTTCATCTTACATATCGTACATTTTCTCAGTTTTGTACTCTTGAATTGAATAGGATGATGATAATGGATTTAAAATGTTAGTTAAGTGTTGATGAGTTTGCTTTTCTACGCCAGTCATTCATATTGTGAATGAAACACTTTAATGTATGTTGAAAACATATTATTTGACGTCAAAGAGATACTGTCATCCATCCTCTTTTGTAAGTTTGTCTCTATTATCATCACAATTTTCAAATAAGAACAGAAATGTTCTCTGATGTTCTTAAATATTGATCTGATATCAAAAACTTAATGTAAGATAATTATGGCAGTTTAAATAGTTGTAGCAAGAGTTAAAAAGTCGTTTTTGAATTTTGGGCAAATGACAACACGTTCCACAAGATTGTATGTACAATTTTTCGAAAGCAGCTTGAATTGAAGTTGTTTTCCTTTTAAGTATTCAGCATCTCTGCTTATTTTAATTTTTTATAACTTTCTTATACACGTTCGTCCTATTGTCTGTGCTACTTATTATTGATATTCCACAAGTAAACATGAGCAGACATGAAAATCATGTGCATGACGAGAAAGTTCTCAATTAAATTTCACAAAATTGTATGAACCATCCTCAGGACATTTTCTAATTTGCTTGAGCAAGATTTTTAAGATTCAAAGTGTGCAAACGCCCGTTTAATCTGTAAAAGTGAGACATTTCTCTAAGAATTACCCCATAAGGCGTGTTCTTTTATAGTACGTCTACAATTTCTGCACAAAAAAAATGAAAGAGAAAGTTCATACGACCTAGGGTCTTCATCTGACAAATGAGTTTTATATCTATTCGTTACAGCCGATACAAGAATCTATAAATCTTTACATTGCCGTGGCAACAAAAGTCGATAATGAAGATTTCAAGGAGTTCGTTTGAAATCTTTTGCCAACTCTCTGCGAGGGACTTTGCACTTTTCTTTTACCACGAGCAGCATTCATGCATATCGTCATTGAGTTAAGATAGAGCAAAACGGGATATCAGTTCAAATTCTCATGATGTTCACTAGACTCACACAATTTAATTCTTTTGATGTGAGACTCATCCAACAAATTGTCAGAGCAGAGACAACTAGACATTCTTATAAGCACAGCCTTTACTATTTATAAAATGTAAATGAAGTTTAATTACATTTTACCAAGTAATCCGAAAAAAATATCTTTATTTGATAGTGACTGCGTCAGGAAATATGATGAAAGATGGTGAAGTCATAATTTCATTTCTTTTGTAATATCAATTTAAATCCACCCGCACTGTAGGTGTCTAACCATCAACGACCCATGCTTCCTCATGTATCACACGTTTAGCATTGTATATACTCTTACATTATTTGTCATCGGTGTATCAGAAATTAAACAAAAATCGATTGACTGACAACAGCCGGTGGTTGATGGATCGAGCTTGACAATTCTTTAATTTTATTTTTTTATTACTGTTTACTTTTATAATATAAACATACATTGATTTAATCATTTTATGGTAAAAAGGCAAGAACAGAGGATATATATATATATATATATATATATATATATATATATATATATATATATATATATATATATATATAACAAATCGCAGTAGTTTCAAGCAAGCAAACGTTTTGATTCTATTTTTTATTTTTCTTGCATTCCAGTCCCTTTTACGTTTTTACGTCAACAAAATATATTACATATAA
Organism: Margaritifera margaritifera; assembly: GCA_029931535.1. Lineage (NCBI taxonomy): Eukaryota > Metazoa > Mollusca > Bivalvia > Unionida > Margaritiferidae > Margaritifera > Margaritifera margaritifera. Next base: position 13,378,541 of record JAQPZY010001696.1, on the reverse strand, counting down.
CCTAAATGTAGCAAGAACTTTCGAAAAAGTACACTGATGGCATTTTTAGTCTTTAAAAAGTGACATATCGTTAGATTTATTTATTTCAGTCAATGTCTTCAATCGATGGATATTTTAGGGGAATCAGTTTATCTTGGTTCCATATATCGGATGGAGTGATTTTTAAAGTACCGATTACGACTAATAAAAACGCTCCTGTGTTTAAGGGATGACAAAAACTTCATGAATGAATGAATGAATGTGTCACGCGATAGACCGAGTGGGTGTTTTATTAGTGATCAGACAAAATGCCCATTATGAAATGATGTATGCATTACAAAAATGTATATATGTATAGTAATAAATTTGGTCCTGTTTTAGTAAATGCAATTCTTATATCCTAGCTAAACAAATTTCGATCTTGTACTTAATTTAGAGTAAACAAGTGCTCATCACAAAGTAGTCTACATATGCACGAAATACTATTTCAATGACATGTTGAATCTAAAATGAAGTATTCTGAAGTCTTTTCCGCACGTTTACCAGTTAATTATACACATTAGCTTGTGCATATAACAAGAATGGTTTATAATAGTCTGGTAATATGTGATATAATAATCTGTTCTACTCACTTTGACATATATGAAACTGTTCTGTTCATTCAGTGATATTGTGACTCTGTTGACGTCATGAAACTATGAATCTATGATATTCACGTATGAACACGAATCGATGAAAATATGATTTTCACAAAACATATGCATATATGAATACGTGAGAACATACTGTCCAACAACATATATGCAGTTGAAATGCTCAAAGACATACGAATATAAGAATATACTGTCCAACAACATATATGAAGTTGAAATGCTCAAGGACATACAAATATAAGAATATACTGTCCAACAACATATATGCAGTTGAAATGCTGAAAGACATACAAATATTAGAATATACTGTCCAACAACATATATGCACTTGAAATGCTCAAAGACATACGAATATAAGAATATACTGTACAACAACGTATATGCCGTTGAAATGCTCAAAGACATATGAATATAAGAATATACTGCCCAATAACATATATGCAGTTGAAATGCTCAGAGACATACAAATATTAGAATATACTGTCCAACAACATATATGCAGTTGAAATGCTCAAAGACATACGAATATAAGAATATACTGCCCAATGACACATATCAAGTTGACGTGGCATGTTAGAATATACTACCCAAAAACATATATCAAGTCGACATGTCATGTCATTCATATAGCAAACATGAAATTACGACGATACAGTAACGGATATGGTGTCGTCCTAATGGTCCCATATATCAGATTCCTCTTCTGTAAGACGAAAAACCCACCGGAAACCTTACTTCCGCGCAGACACACGTTGGAACAGGAACCCTTGCCCCCTCAGAGACTAAGTCGAGCCAACATCAATGGTTCAACCAGCATTACCGGAACCAGCTAAAAATACACGACTGAACCGTGTAATACATGAGCCATAAACTCTGCGTATTTTAGTACAAACACCACTGTACGTGTTGTGTTGAGTGCACAAGAAAAAAATTGTTAAGCATTAAAACTGTTCTCCATTAAGAACGACTATGTGGAATTATATTATAACCAAGTTCATACATGAATCTATCTACACCTATAATAATCACAGGGAATTAAAAGAACAAAGAAAGTTTTTCGTTGTTTACTATATACAACATACATGATTCAATTGAACCCAACTCGTCAATTCAGATAAAATTGTGACTGTAACATGAAACAGACTATATTAAATCTGCTAGCATTGTGTTATATAAATGTTATCTAACCAAATGGAAATTTAGAATAAATTTCGAACAGTTAATGTAGCAAACTGTTCTATCAAACACAAATGATCGAAAGAGAAGATGAACGTCATCACTATAGGGTACCTCTACAGCTGAACGGTTGCTGATCGTGAAGACGCCAACTTCCTGACAAAACCTCTATGCAGTGTTAATCTATAGAAAAATTAGCACTCTATAAAGACGTATGTGGCGGAAAAACACGGACGGAAAGCACACTGTAAGTGAATTCATACTGCAGACACTTTGCACGTGCCACAGTAAGTCATTTTCCCAGGTGAGTAAAACTTCAATATGTAACAATCCAGTATGACCTGGTCTATCGGAAAAAACATCTGAGTATTTACTCAATATTTTTTTAATTTGTTAACGTTTATTTTCAATTAACACCTACGTTCGCCACTACCATGGGCCATTCTAGAGGAATTTTTGTACTGGGTTCTTGTTTCGGTTCATTACATGATTCGTCCTCGATTACCACAATACACACTGCATTCAAAACTCCTCTATCTACAACTACTTTAGACCCCTCTACCGACCCTTTCACCATGTTGGCGTGAAATGTTTTCAATCTTTCCCAATATCTATCCTATAATATATCTTACCCTTAACTTCTCTAATCTCGAAGGGGCCTTTCCATTGTACTAATAACTTGTTTTGACTGGTTGAGAGAAGTATCAATATCATATCCCCTACCTGTATCTTCCTACCGAATACGTATTTTCCAACTTTACGCGCAATTTTAAGACGTATTGATAGGCTGATTTACTTCCACATTTGCGACATGACCGGACCACAGCTCGCCTGTAATACGCATAGGTCCAAGAACTGTCCGACCACACAATAACTCAAAGGGTGAAAACCCAAACTCTCCTCTGGTACTTCGCGATACGTGAATAGGATTTGTTTAAATATAGGTTCCAATCTTGGAGCCTCTCCGTTCATACACCACGCAAAATCAGTTTCAACGTGCCGCTAAAATTTGTCAGCTAAACCGTTACACATTGGATTGTATGGCATTGTAGTTAGCTGTCTGGTTGCAAAAGCCAACTTACTTTAGTCCGGAAATCCGTGAGAAACTATATCGGCACCCATAACCTGCTCAATAATATATCTATGAGTGACTCTGCCACACACTCGGTTTCGATGCTCGGTAAAGCAACAGCCTCCGCGTATCAAGTAGCGTAATCTATTACGGTTAGTATATTCCGGTGTTTCCGGTCTGTAAACACATAAAACTACATACGTGTTTTGTTCTGAGTCGGCGCAAATAATGAGTTTCATGAGGCGAAGGGATACCTGGAGTCAGTCATGTACATTCGAAGATTTAATAGAAAGATGATTTTACAAGCAAGTATGGTAACCTATACCTGTTGACTTTTTTCTTACCATTTAAATACAAAAGGTCTGATAAAGTCTGACATTTTATTGCATAAATACGGTAGCATCGACGACATGACCCTTCGCCGCTGAGAGATTTAATTGGAACTGTTAAAGAATATGAAGAGTTTTGAACGTGACAAATGAAATACTGGTTTGTTAGCAATAATTATCGAATGTTATTAAATTGATGCAGGAAAGGACTCTGGCCGTTTTCTCTAATAATCAGCCTCTGGGGACTGAATGATCTTCCGATTCCGATGTTGCTGACACAATCAGAGATCGACAAAAGAAGCACCATCAGTTTGCAATGTATCGATGACCTAGTGCCTTTTATTCCCAGTACAAAGGGAACAAAGTTCTGTAGACTTACGTTATCTACAAAAGACATTATATCAGTTATCACTATTAGCACAATATCTCAAAAGATAATGGTTTCTCTATCACTAAGTAGTGCAGTAACTACACTGTTTAAATGCTGTTATTGTGTATTTGCTACATTTATTTGCTGGAGAAAAAAGTGTGATATACATCTAGGCTTTAAGGATGATCGCTACAGAAATATTAGAGTATTTAACTTTGTGAAAAATATAACATTCATACACAGCTAAGGATCCAAACAATCCTAAATGAGTTACAAATGTATTTGGTGTGCATTTTCTTGCACTACTCGTATCTGAATATCTATCCACAAGTAAGGGTCATTGCATATGAAAGTATTGGAGCAATTGCCATGTCACTAATTGCCCATACAATAATAGTTGAGTTAATATTTCAAACTTCATGAAATTTGCACAGGCTGAAGATCATGGACTTCTCTTATGAAGTACACAAAGAAACGGTATGTTCGTGAGTGATTTGTTTTCTTTCAGTTTGACACAACTATTCAAATCACATCGGTTTTCCCAACAGAAAGCCTGCGTGCCCGATTTACGACATTGATTTACATCAAATTCAATAGATATATATATATATATATATATATATATATATATATATATATATATATATATATATACATACATGCTCTTTGGATTTTCTCTTTGATAATTTCAGAGACTCAGGAGCATCGTTTCCATTAGGCCTCATGTATTATTCTTTCCGTTTCCATTCAATAGAATCAAATAGGTTAAGAAACTTGAACCTTATTTGCTACAACTTATATTTAACCTGCAAAGTTTTTAAGAAAAAGTTGATATGATGGACGTTGACATTTCGGCTAATGTTGATAATGCTGTTATTCGTCACCTTAGCTTTTATGTATTCTCATTTATTAGTACTGTGGTTATGTTGTTGATGTCATTCCTATTCTTGTTCGATAATAATAATAATAATAATAATAATAATAATAATAATAATAATAATAAAATAATAATAATAATAATAATAATAATAATAATAATAATAATAATATAATTGTTATTATCATTATTATTATTATTATTATTATTATTATTATTATTATCGGTATTCGATGACGATGAAAATGATGAAATGGAACCTTACAATTGTGGTGATAATGAAAATATTTAACCTTTGCAGTTGATATTGACATATATATATGAGCAATGTCTTTTTAAAAATTGTATTCACCGAAAGCCATAAAGCACGAAAACAAGAATCTACACATAAATGGTTACTTTGGAATAATTATCATTGACATACCTTCAGTCGGTATTGTTCCGATCACAACTGTGTTATGAACTGGAGGTGGCTACATTTGTTTTCATTTGGCTCATCTTTCAGTAACAAAATGGATACTGGACTAGAAATGTGTATGTCCTTTTGTTGAAGCAATATTATAAATATACATCTGCCTCAAAATAGCTTTGTTATATAATTATAAACATGTCTACTTAATTTGAATATGAGGTAAAATAATTGTCATACAACAAACAATTTAAATTTTTTGATGTAATGGCCCAAATCACCTACTTTGCTTTCAGAAATGGTATTTGTGATTGTGGCACATAAAGTTTCCCAAAAAGAACTTACTATCTTGCATTTCTACAACATCGGAGATCTTGATGTTTGATTCGGTATTGCAAATCAAGGAAAATATGTTTTGAATTCTTCTTAAAATTAATGTCAATAATTAATAGAAGTTTCATAAAAGTTCAACTGACATGGATATAATTCTCAGAATTTTCAGTTTTTGTCAATATCAATTTCTTGATCTGATGAAGAGATCCAATGACCCAATAACAGAGCATGACATCACGAATCTTTCTCCTCTAGTCCGAGAATGTATTCAGTTGATGTTAGTAAACTAGAAGATACATTGATATGTTAACACTGTTAGAAATGTATTTTATAGAAGTAAACATGCTTCAATACATGCATTTAACTTTTAACTTAGTATTAATGACGGTTTGCCATTTGGTGGTTTAGTTTGATATTCTTCTCAGCTCATCATATTCTTTTTTCCACCTTGCCCTCACCACTACATACTACATGTCTTTTTGGTAGTATTTATCAATAGTTTGGATTATTACCATTGAAATGTAATAAAATAATGTATATTTTAGTTTGGATTATTACCATTCAAATGTAATAAAATAATGTATATTTTAGTTTGGATTATTACCATTCAAATGTAATAAAATAATGTATATGTGTTCTTCATATTATTAGGAAGAATGGACATAGCTACTATTAGTTTTAGTTTCTGCTTTAACAATCAAACTTTTTAATACATGAAGGTTTATGTACTTGCCGTATAATGTAAGTTTTACTGTGCTTTTAGTGTAACTCTACTTCGATGATGACAGCCTTTGCATAAAATATTTTATTTTGAGGAAATATGCAATTAGAATCTGTTGTATTCTGGTAACTATAGGAGGCAAAGAATTTCCATTTTTAGGAAGGCATTTAAATTAAATGGACAGACTTATGTGAATACTAATATGTCAAAGTGGGAAGGCTTGCAGATCTGAAAAAGATTTAAAATCTTAGAAATGTTTAACAAAGCTATAATTGATGCTTTATCATTGGAACTGACATAATCCTTCACATGATCATCACAAAGGGATGATGTTTCGAGAAAGTATATCTTTATTTCTTCTGAATGAGTATGCGAAAAATAGAAAGCGGAAGCTTATTTGGACGTCAAATTATCTAAAGATACATGTACTCTGTATATAATCTACAACTATAACTTCAATTAAAAACAGAATACTAATTTTTAAAGTGAATTTGGAATAACTGACATATTTATGGAATACTTGAAGGAAGTATAAAATACAAACCCAAAACATATCTGAGTTTGGAATGAAATATAACTGGCAGACAAGTCATAGAGATAATAGACTTCATGTGAAGATTGATGGGAAAGCCTTAGACCCTGTATTGATTTGAACATTCACATTTATTTATTCACCATATAGTTTAAGTGATTCTTCTTTGTAGATATGCTGTTGCAAATCACTAGTATGTTCTTGAAAAAAAACCCCAAGATATCTATCAAGAAATTATTCTCCCAAATCTCTAGCTAAATGTTGAGATTAAACTCCTGTCTTCATGTGTCTAATTAGAGTAATTGGTTACTAAGTTAGATGGGTAGTCTCGCTCTATTTTTAGTTGGACATTCCTAATTTCCACTTATTAGTACTTCAACATAGACATAAAAACTGCATGCGAGAACCAGAATTCATCGTTTTTTTAAAGGCCTTTGCGCAACCTAAACTCATTAAGAATATTCAATTGAAAAACTATGATTCTTCCTTAGCATGAATTGACTGTTCAAAACAAAACAAACGCATTTGCATTGTGCCTCCATTTTAGAGATAAGCACCTTTTTTATTTCTTTCTTGAAGCGATACTATGAAAGGTCTTAAAGATAATAAACGAATGCCTACATGACATATATTGAAAATATTCGCTTGCTGCATTTGCAGTTTCATTGACTCCAGGAAATTGGTAGTTTTATTTCCATTGTTCACAGTTCGTGAGATGAATCCATTACGAGGCTGCCTGATAAACACAATGGTTCCCTATTGCTTGCAATCATAGAGCTCAAAAGTAAAATTCGATTTTATTTTAATCTTTGCCTTTATTCTTTACAATGTGTTGTTGAAGCTGTCAAATAAAATTTCTTTTTATGAATAGTGTGACAGTTCTTCCGCTAGGAACCTTTTGGTAATACAATATCATCTTGAATACACCTCAAATGTGTCGAATCAATTGTCAAAGCAATGATGTATCCGTTCTGGTTTTATGGTCAGTACAGGATGCAGTGAAATATAAAGTCACTATAATACGGATTAATTTGAACATATATAACGTTTGAATATCAAATTAAAATCCAGGAGAGATGTGGTTTTATTGTCTTATTCCATGCATCCATACATCTGCTCGAGAGGTCTTTTCAAGAGCACAAACCACACTCTGTTTTTGTTTAACTGAACCATCTTTTTGGGCCGATATAAAAGAATCCTCAGAGACATTGCTATGATTTAGCTAATGGCATTGTGCTTGCAGTCATCAAACACTTCGGATATAATTTCCATATAAATGTCATTTAATACGTCAATGGATGTATTATGTCTTAATTTACTTAGCAGTTACATTCGCTAGGCAGGAAGTTAGATTATTTCGAGAAACGTCGGAGGAAGACATTGAGAAAATGGAAAAGACAGACAACTTGGAGGATATTTCTTAAAATTAATTTGCGAAAAGAAAAAAGAAAAAAAAAACAGAGTGCCATCGTACAATTATTTCCCTTTCTGTTGATCGAATATGGTACCAAGCTGTATTTTGTTTTATACTGAGACACAGAGCAAGTTAAACTATTGAGTACTACAACTAAGGTTATAAAAACTGGTCGAATGTTTGATGCCTATATACGCATTTTCACATGGTTATTGTCATTATACAATCTATTTGTTTTCAAAACTTACAAGTTAAACTCGAAATTAGTAAAGTCTCTACTCGCTTATAAGTCGGATCCAACTGCAAACTGCACAGACCCTGATCTGCTATCGCATAATGCACCGGTTGATCTGGGTCTCTGCATTTTGTTAAGAGCAATCAGTAGAACAAACAACATACACCCTGACCTGCTGGCGTATTATGCGACAACAGATCAGGATCAGTGTTGTTTCCAGTTGAACTCGACTTGTAATCGAATATATACCGTAGAGGAATGTTGATTGTAGACTAGAAACATATAGCATAATACAATTGTAGAAGTTCAGTCAGATCTATTGTAATCAAAGAGATTTATATTGTAGATGAAAGTCAGATATACTATGTAAATGGATTATATAATAGAAAACTAGCAAACATTCTTCCGAACACTTGCCTAACACTGGACAATGGTTTAAAGGTTATTTGAAATTTAGCTTAGAAAACCAGATATGATGAGCTACATAATATAATATTATACAGTCTTTTAGCTAGAAAAAGTGTCTTCTTAAGTCTTTAGTATTCAGTGTTCAATCTCAACATAAATGTCTTCTTAAGTCTTTAGCATTCATTGTTCAATCTCAACAACAATGACTTCTTAAGTCTTTTGTATTCAGTGTTCAATCTCAACAAAAATGACTTCTTAAGTCTTTAGTATTCAGTGTTCAATCTCAACAAAAATGACTTCTTAAGTCTTTAGTATTCAGTGTTCAATCTCAACATAAATGTCTTCTTAAGTCTTTAGCATTCATTGTTCAATCTCAACAACAATGACTTCTTAAGTCTTTTGTATTCAGTGTTCAATCTCAACAAAAATGACTTCTTAAGTCTTTAGTATTCAGTGTTCAATCTCAACAAAAATGACTTCTTAAGTCTTTAGTATTCAGTGTTCAATCTGAACAAAAATGACTTCTTAAGTCTTTTGTATTCAGTGTTCAATCTCAACAAAAATGACTTCTTAAGTCTTTAGTATTCAGTGTTCAATCTCAACAAAAATGACTTCTTAAGTCTTTAGTATTCAGTGTTCAATCTCAACAAAAATGACTTCTTAAGTCTTTAGTATTCAGTGTTCAATCTCAACAAAAATGACTTCTTAAGTCTTTAGTATTCAGTGTTCAATCTCAACAAAAACGACTTCTTAAGTCTTTAGTATTCAGAGTTCAATCTCAACAAAATGACTTCTTAAGTCTTTAGTATTCAGAGTTCAATCTCAACAAAAATGACTTCTTAAGTCTTTAGTATTCAGTGTTCAATCTCAACAAAAACGACTTCTTAAGTCTTTAGTATTCAGAGTTCAATCTCAACAAAATGACTTCTTAAGTCTTTAGTATTCAGAGTTCAATCTCAACAAAAATGACTTCTTAAGTCTTTAGTATTCAGTGTTCAATCTCAACAAAAACGACTTCTTAAGTCTTTAGTATTCAGAGTTCAATCTCAACAAAATGACTTCTTAAGTCTTTAGTATTCAGAGTTCAATCTCAACAAAAATGACTTCTTAAGTCTTTAGTATTCAGTGTTCAATCTCAACAAAAACGACTTCTTAAGTCTTTAGTATTCAGAGTTCAATCTCAACAAAAATGACTTCTTAAGTCTTTAGTATTCAGAGTTCAATCTCAACATAAATGACTTCTTAAGTCTTTAGTATTCAGAGTTCAATCTATAAAAAAAATTACTTATTCAATGTTCAATCTCTACATAAAAAGACTTCTTAAGTTTTTAGTATTCAGAGTTCAATCTCAACAAAAATGACTTCTTAAGTCTTTAGTATTCAGTGTTCAATCTCAACATAAATGACTTCTTAAGTCTTTTGTATTCAGTGTTCAATCTCAACAAAAATGACTTCTTAAGTCTTTTGTATTCAGTGTTCAATCTCAACAAAAATGACTTCTTAAGTCTTTAGTATTCAGAGTTCAATCTCAACAAAAATGACTTCTTAAGTCCTTAGTATTCAGAGTTCAATCTCAATAAAAATGACTTCTTAAGTCTTTAGTATTCAGAGTTCAATCTCAACAAAAATGACTTCTTAAGTCTTTAGTATTCAGTGTTCAATCTCTACATAAAAAGACTTCTTAAGTCTTTAGTATTCAGTGTTCAATCTCTACATATAATGACCTCTTAAGTCTTTAGTTTTCAGTGTTAAATCTCTACATAAAGTATCTTCGTAAGTCTTTAGTATTCAGTGTTCAATCTCTACATAAAGTGACGTTTGAAGTCTTTAGTATTCACTGATCAATCTCAGCATAAAACGACTTCTTAAGTCTTTAGTATTCAGTGTTCATTCAATCTCAACATAAAATGACTTCTTAAGTCTTTAGCATTTAGTGTTCACACTCTACATAAAGTGACATGCATGATTGTAGCAAATCCAGAAAAGCACTATGAGAAAAAATATCGTTATTATTATTATTATTATTATTATTATTATTATTATTATTATTATCTTCGTTGTTGTCGTTATTGTTCTTGTCGATGGTGGTGGTAGTGTTTCTCCTGCTGTTATTACTGTTGTTGTTTTGCTGCTAAGGCTGCTTTTTTGTTGCTGTTGTTGTTTTTATCGTCGTTGTAGTTGTTAATGTTGTTCTTATTATAATCATTCAAAGTATTAAGTGCCATGACTGAATGATGTGGAGAGCATCTTAGACCACTGTTGTATAGTGATTGTATGCACACAAAAAAGCTGAATCCTTTTCAAAGAAAAGTAGTGTAACAATATATTTTATTGTCATTCTAGAGAGCATGTGCTGAGAAAGAATGAAGAAGTGAATAGTCAGATTCATTTAAGGTGAAAAAGGTCACTAAAATAATTCTCGGTTGTTTTCTCCTTAGAGTAATATTTTTCAAAAGATTATAAATATATACGGTATGAAAGTCATACATACTTTCTGCACTGTATCTTTTCATTTTACACATCTAAATATTTTCATCACAAGTGAGTATAAGAAAAGAGGGGAAAAAAACTGTAATGCTTCAAACATACTTTGTAAAAATAATTGAGAATTCACATTTTATTAACTGATAAATTATTACAGTAAGGATGGAATTAAATGACTATGTACTTTTCGATCGCAGAATATATCTATGATCCGTTTCACGTAGTAAACATTATGTATGTGTAGATGATTCTTTCTTTTTACATTTCTCTCTATATGGTGTTCATGCAAGCACCTACAAACAGCTGAAGAATATGTATAGGCTGAACTTATTACTGTCCGAGAACACCAGAATTAAATAATTATTTTTCAGCTATCTATCGACAAGAACAAAACCATACTTATTGCAACTGTGTATTAGTTTTGCAAAACCCGTTTCGACAGGCTTAATTTTCGTGAGGATGTTTGATTGATACGGCCTAATATTACAATTTGTACGGATATTGCAATTGATTGATACGGCCTAATATTACAATTTGTACGGATATTGCAGTACCCTTGCTACTAGGGTTCGTTAAATAAGCAAAAAAGAAATGTCCGTGGTAATCGTTTTCGCAGCTAAAAGGTTCATGTAATGTTATATAACCTTAGACATATATCAAAATAAGTTGTAATTGCAGTGTTTAAACGGAAAGAACGACAATCTAGCATACAGCCGCAGTTGGTTTTAAATTCTGATGAGAAGAAGAAAGAATGATAATTACATACTTAAAATTGCTTGCTAATTTGTAAATGAAATGCTAAGGGAGAGATCGTCACTGATTGTGATGATTCTGATAGGAATGGACCAGTATACCTTAGAGCTTATTTTTCAAAGGGATTCATTGATCTCAAGATGTACCGCTTGACAATCTTTTTAACCTTGAGAAATAAACATGTGTATATATATATATATATATATATATATATATATATATATATATATATATATATATATATATATATATTGCTTTAGAATCTTGTGTATAAAAGAAAACTTCCTAGGCACAAAATAGACACAGCATGCTTTTCTCTATTTGAAAGCATTATGTTGGTGAAATATTGCACGATGTTGTTTAAGCCAAACGTCCGAAACATTTAGCGACTAGACAGAACGAAATAATTAAAAAATACACACGACTGCAAGCCAAAATCACTAGAAAGAACTGAAATTAAAACGTATTTTAATTCCACGCTCACGCACCGCAAGATATTCCTTTATATTTATTTGAGTAGATGCAAATAGCGTTCTCTAAGTATCAGAGGGCGATCACATCAAAAACTGCTTTGTCTAGGCAATATTGTTCAAAAAAATAAATGCTCGACTACGATAATCAATTATACAGTGAACATATCCATATGTTCTAGGAATAAATATAGCAGCGTGTTTAATAAAAACAATAAATAAGTATCAATGCTTCCAGATTGGCAATTTTACGTCTTTAGAAGTGTCTGAGAACCCGAATCAAAGAGATGATTTTTATTGTTCTATCATTACAGCATGTTACTTTCCTTTGACCAAAGGCTAATGAACGCAGAGTCTTTGCCTCCCTGTCCTACATTCCAAATATAGTTTTAGTTATAAGTGTACTTCTTATGAAAACTATCATCATCCTCTGTTTTTATTTCTGAGTTGTCTAAGCGGTTAATCAGTGCTGTTTAATATATCCTGATGATCTTAATAAGTCCATATTATTTCATTTACTAATAAATCATTCAAGCAAATATAGTTTTGTTTTACAGTGTTTCATTAAAACTGTTGGATTTTTTTGTTATATATCTTCTGAGAAATCTTAGGAAAACATCTATTACTTTCTCTGCTTACAGTTCTTCTTCATACATTTATATATCCTTTCCTATCTATTCAAATTTTGAGACACTTGAGTTATTCTTAGGGTTCTACCAGTATAAGATTACATTGCATAATAGAAAGGGCCTGATAAGTTTACATTGGATAATGGAAAGGGGCTGATAAGTTTACATTGCATAATGGAAAGGGGCTGATAAGTTTACATTGCATAATGCAAAGGGGCTGATAAGTTTAAATGTCATAATAGAAAGGGCCTGATAAGTTTACATTGCATAATGGAAAGGGCCTGATAAGATTTACATTGCATAATGGAAAGGGGCTGATAAGTATAAATTTCATAATGGAAAGGGCCTGATAAGTTTACATTGCATAATGGAAAGGGCCTGATAAGTTTACATTGCATAATGGAAAGGGCCTGATAAGTTTACATTGCATAATGGAAAGGGCCTGATAAGGGGCTGATAAGTTTACATTGCATAATGGAAAGGGGCTGATAAATTTACATTGCGTAATTGAAAAGGCCTGATAAGAATACATTGCATAATGGAAAGGGCCTGATACGATTTATATTGCATGATGGAAAGGGCCTGATAAGTTTACATTGCATAATGGAAAGGGCCTGATAAGTTTAAATTGCATAATGTAAAGGGCCTGATAAGATTTACATTACATGATGGAAAGGGCCTGATAAGATTTACATTGCATAATGGAAAGGGCCTGATACGATTTACATTGCATGATGGAAAGGACTTGATAAGATTTACATTGCATAATGGAAAGGGGCTGATAAGTTTAAATTGCATAATGGAAAGGGGCTGACAAGTTTAAATTGCATAATGGAAAGGGGCTGACAAGTTTAAATTGCATAATGGAAAGGGGCTGACAAGTTTAAATTGCATAACGGAAAGGGGTTGATAAGTTTACATTGCATAATGGAAAGGACCTGATAAGATTTACATTGCATGATGGAAAGGGCCTGATAAGTTTACATTGCATAATGGAAAGGGCCTGATAAGATTTACATTGCATGATGGAAAGGGCCTGATAAGATTTACATTGCATGATGAAAAGGGCCTGATAAGTTTACATTGCATAATGGAAAGGGGCTGATAAGTTTACATTGCATAATGGAAAGGGGCTGATTAGATTACATTGCATAATGGAAAGGGGCTGATAAGATTACATGGCATAATGGAAAGGGCCTGATAAGTTCTTATGAATTTTTTTTCTGATCCTGGTGCAAATAAATTTCTTTGTGGCACTGCAATATGTCTAAGCTAAACTTGAAGACACATGCATGCAAATGTTTCTTGTTACCATCTTTTTAAAGTTTTACATTTAAATCACATCAGTTTTATTATTAATGGATCCATTTAGTTAGAAAACGTCCTTTTAAATCTATCAACGCTGCTGTTGATACTGCTCATAACATACTGCTACTACTACTAATAATAATAATAATAACAATAAAATTGATAAATAATAATAATAATAATAATAAAATGACTATTGTTGTTGTTGTTGTTGGATGTTTTTTGCTATATATCGTCTGCCTATGGCATGATAAGTATATTACTCAATTAGCTCAATAACTATATTTCAGGCAGAAAACAACGTATTTGATTAACAATCAAACTTTTGCAGATAAATTTGATCGATGTTGGTGTTACTCAAGGTTCAGCTTTGGGACCACTTCTTTTTTATATACATATTGTTGACATAGCAGACAACTTTCCAAGTCTCGCACGTTTATTTGCTGATACAAAAGTAGCTCAGTATTGTACATACAACATACGATCGATCAGGTCATCAAACTGGTAGGTGAAATTTAATTCTGAAAAATAATATCTGATATGTTTATTGTTTTCGTAGTAATGATTTCAATTCTAATTAGACGCTGAATGAGAACAGTATCCCCTTGGTTGATTTCTACAAACATTTTAGGGCAGAATATCTCTAGGATCTAACTATAAATGAACAGTACGCATAAATAATCTAATCAATAGATCAAACAAGCAACTTGCCAATCTTCGAAAGCTAAAATATACATTATCAAGATCAAATCTCAATAAAATGTATTTGACATTTATCAGACTGATGTTTGAATATGCTAGGGAAGTGTGGGATAACCTAAATTTGACTCATGTAGACTAAAACAAATTCCAAGTTGAAGCGACCAGAATAGTTAAGGCTTGTTAATTTATCTTGATAAAATCGCTATTAGTTTTGAAACAGGAAATGGGCAAGCTTTAAAAAGAAGATATTTTCAGAGATTTATATATGCTCTATAAAATATTAGTGGTATATACCTCTATATTTGTTGGAAATTTATCTTCCTCTTGTACAGGAAGCATCAAATTAGTCTCTTCGTGATAGACATCAATTAACTTCTATGCCCTCCGAACTCGAATTCTTTTCTCCTTCCTTCTTTCCGAGTACATGCAAATCTGAAAATTCCCGCCACTTTGAATGCACTGAAATGCCGTCCTTATGCATATTGAAAAATACATATTCGATCTAATATTGAAAAGACACCCAAATATTTTACTCGAGGCTATAGAAAATGTAATATTAGTTCAAGCAAATTGAGATACAATTGCAGAAGTTGAAAACTGATCCATATCGAGTGAACCTAACACACGACCCATCTTGTTCATGTGGATTCCAGATTGAGACTTCAACACGATTTTTCTTTTGAATGATTCAATTAACAACAACAGAGAATTAAATTGTTTCAATCTGTTAGATCGTTTATACCTGTGACTACCTTTAAACCTTTAAATGAAATACTGATTATTATCTCATCGATAATGAATGTATTCTAATACAAAACCAAATTTATATTGCGGAAACTCATTGATTCGATCGATCTGTTTTAGTTTTTTAGTTTTTTTGTTACTGTGTGCCCTAACTCAGTCTCGTTTTATTTTTCCTGTCAACCTTTCTTTTTGTCTTTCTTCTTCTTCATGCTGTTTCTAAACTAAACTATTGTTTCAGTATTGTAATAATGTATTTCTCTTTTTTATGGTATTTTTATCACTACATGCTTAGTGCCTGTGTAAAGGAAATAACACGTATTCTATGAAACATCTACTTTTTCTTTTTGTTTATACTTATCCATTTTTGTATGAGAATGGGATACTACAAAATAAATGAATTCATAAATTGCAAAATGTTGAAATTTGTAAACATTAATGTTTTCCAGGTTATTTGTACTTGATCTCATCCAGATTATTCATATAATCTTCGGCAAATGTGGCAGTAATATAATAAGTTCAGATGTCTTTGAAATCTCGAACTTTCAGGTACATATGACAATGATAAGGAATTCGTTTTTCTTCAGGAATCATAAGCTCAGACATGCAGACAATAACGTTTTGTTGAAAATGATTTTTAAAATTCATAATGTTTTCAAATATGGTAGATTCAGTTTTATATTTTTAGAATATTAGCAAGTCTTTCTGTTGCTGTTTTTCTATACTTTGGCATTGTGCATTATATTATCCAAAACCAATGTAAAACATATTTAACATCCAATATAAAAATTGCTGAACAAATAAAGGGATGAAGAACTGAAATAATAAATATTTGTAGTTTACTATGTATGTTATTTATAAAAGAAGTGAGTACGGCATTTATAAAGTGTTTTCACGACCCTCATATGTTAGGGTTCATCAATCAAACTTGAACATTGACTCATTTTAAGACTGAAGTTCACGTCCAATTCAGAAATTATTATCCAAATGTGCAAATGAAGTTAGCCAGTTCTTCAACAATTAGTGAAACGTCAATAAAGGCGGATAATAACATTTTATGACGAAATGTTTGAAGTATGAATATTTACTACCGACATGATGTCTAACTGTAAGCGTTACACAGAAAAAAAGCAAATGTTGCTTAATGTCCATGAAAATAAATGCATGCATATGCAGTGCAGGTGATTTATATTCCGAGCAATATTATTAGTATGTGTAACACAAGCGAGGAAGCAATCAGCATACTTGCAAGGATTCTGTAAATATGAACGGTTCTTTTACCATTTTACAGCATAGAGTCTATATTAAAGTATGCACAGTTATTGAAAGGCAGTGTGTATTATACTGACGGGGATTATCCACTAGAGATTGTTGAGGCACAAAAGAATCTTTGGCACTTTTTAAGCAGGTTATACCGAGAAATCCTTCGGCTAAAGCCTCTATCCAGTCCGCTGCTAAGCAAGCAATTAGTGGGAATTCCCTGACTGGAATGATATTATGAAATCTTCTCCTGATGTTGCATTTGCTTATGCTGAGCCAATTCAGAATACGTGTCCAAAAGTTCCCTCCCCTGAACCTCTGCAAAATACAATGAACAAAACATGGACCGAGTCACAAATTTTAAAAAACAAATTAGTCTGCACGTGCCGACGAAGGTCATAGAAATTACGAATGTCAAGGTTGACTGTACTTCAGCTGTGACAAGTGAATCATATGACTGGGTTAGGAATGTACAAACACATATGGCAGCCGCAGATGAACATCAAGTTATAACAACATCACAACCAATCCTAATGAGAGTCACCTTAAGCTACTTACGGAAGGCACTCACATATTATTGCGATATTTATCAGAACATTTCAACAATTCCCTCCAAGCTTCATATTTTCCACTAGCATGAAAAGAGCAAATGTTACTCCCATTCATATTAAAGGAGACACAAATGCTGTTTCAAATAACAGACCTATTTCTCTACTAAGCGGTGTGGGTAAAATATTTTTTAAAATGTGTCTTGAAACATTTTTATAATCATTTTACAGCCAGATAGTAAATCTGATTACAATAATTTTTAAAAATTTTGTTCTGGTCAAGCCATCGGTGTTCAGGTAGATAAATCAGGGTATAATCAAGAAACAAGTACAAAATCTTTCCCATTGCCCTCGATATCGACTTCTTTGAATTCAAGTACAACTGATGTATTACATCAGAAATTTGTCATTGTGGTATTCATAATGCACCAACGTTCAAAGTTTCAGCTTTCAAGCCAATCCTCCCGTGCAGCGCTACGTCATCCGTTATTCCCACTGATTACACATGTTAACCATACGAAAACAACGTCCTATCACGTGAGCTTTTTGCAAGATTTGCACTACCTACGCCAGGAAATCAATTATTAATCGATCTATTTCCACACACGAATATCCCGACTCGGACTTTTGCATAAAACGACTCTTTACAACAAAAAAACAGTACATATACTACGACAGAGGATAGTTGGTTGGTTGGTTTTTATGGGTTTAACGCCATTTTTCAGCATATGATAGTCTATACATGGCGGCCAGTATAGTTTGGTGGAGGAAGAACCCGAGAAAACCCCGGGAAGAACCACCGACCCACGGGAAGCTACTGGCAAGCTTTATCACATACCCACGTTGGCCGAGCCCGAGACTCGAACCCACGCGGACAGAGGTGAGATGTCAGTGATCTGTAAATGCGAGTGCCTTAGACCACTCGAGCACCAGCGACCCCACAGAGAATAGTACGCTGTACACATGGTCACGTGTCGCAATCTGTCAGTCCGAAGCAAGCGTGGTATCAAATCACCAGTGTTGCGGAATGCGTGTAAGAGCGATAGTATTTCGCGGATTAGAAAGGAAGTAAAAGACGTTTTTCATTGCTGAGCATTAAAGGGCTTTCTATATTTAAAACTTACAATAATAACTTCTATGTGACTTAATTTCTGTCAGAGGAATCTGGAGTGAATGTGTATTTCGTTAATTGCTCGGTCGCCATGCTAGTGTGTCTGCTACACATGAATGCCTATATTTACAACTAAGTTCCATTTTTTTATTCATTTATATTTATTTTTATTCTTTATCTTGGTTTTTTATATGTATTTGTATTTGTTTGTATTTATTCATTTATTAGTTTTTATTTGTTTAATATTTATTTAGTTTTTAGTAGTTTTATTTATTTAATTTTTTTTTTTTTTTTTGGGGGGGGGGCGTTACTTGAGAGGGTATGGTAGTTTGTCCGTGCAGGCCATGAATGCCGTAACTCGCGGACCCGGTTTCGATTCTCAGTAGGGGATGAAAAAACACAGTCGTGATCACTCAAGGACTGTAATACCCCAGCAAGTGATTTATATAATACGGAAATGGAGACAATCAAAGCTTGACGTCAATACTGCTCCTATAAACTAATTTTAAACTATATTTTACGTCGATTATCTACATTCTGTTTTAAATCATGTTTCAATTGCCAATTATACCTGGGTTAAATCGTGCAGCAGTAATACACAAGTTTAATGAACCATTCCTTGACGGCTTTTGTTTACCCATTTTCCAGAATACTGCTGCGAACTCAAACTTAAAATTGTTAACAAAACGTCGATCTAATTGTTTACACAAAATGCCAAAGCCATCTTTAAATTAAAAATAGAAATCCCTTCAGGTAACTACGGAGCATATCAGGTAGGGATTAGTATATAAGTGTCTGAAGAAAAACTAAGAACCTCGTCGACTAACATCTGCCTTTACTTCAAAGTTGGAGTTAACTTCAGTTCCAGTTTTCAATTATAACCTCGCCGACATTTAAATACTTTTCGCGTATGAATGTGTACAGCATTTATTTCACTTGCATTGAAATCTTCAGCGGTTACAAAAATTTAGCATATCCCACACATAAAATATTAATGCCAGATATATTTTGTTTTTGTGAAACTGCCAAATTCATGCAAAAAGCTTATGCCTAATGCTTCAGGTACAAACTATAGTTGATCCACCTGTTATTTACTCATCTCAGTACAAAACATCTAATTGAAACTCCAAAAGACCAGACAGTTGTTCTGTTTATTCGTTCTAAGTCAGAAAGTTTCAGACATTCAATCAGCTCCAGCTTGTAGACAATTTTTTTTTTTACAAAAGTGAATTAATTAAAGGCATGACAATTATAAAGGTGTAGACACAATTTTCCCCCTTCAAATGTTGACTTCTGTGTGCATATAATGTATTGTTAGTTTTACAACAAAGGTTTCTCCGACTTCAAAGAGATTGAAAAAAAAAACAAAAAAAAAAAACACAACAAGATAAATACATTAAAATATTGAAAACCCGAAGTTTTGTAAGGCTAAAATGCTTTGTCTGAGTTTTCTAGATCTTTGTGTTTGAATGTACGATGTCGCAAGCCAACAAGACATTACACCGAGACCAAGCAAGCTGTTCGAGTGATACTAATAGGTGTTTGAGCTACTGGGATTTTGGGGTTGTTAAATGATGTGGATGAAATCGTCTCCTATCCCAGAACAAAAATTGAATGCTAGTATGAATGGCTTTAAGAAAAATTATATGTATGTATGTATGTATGTATGTATGTATGTATGTATGTATGTATGTATGTATGTATGTATGTATGTATGTATGTATGTATGTATTTATGTATGCATGCATGCATGCATGCATGTATGTATGTATGTATGTATGTATGTATGTATGTATGTATGTATGTATGTATGTATGTATGTATGTTTCTTTGTATTTATCCCAGTATATTTATCCTAATGTCTTCCTATATGCCCCACTCATGTATATATTAATCTAACGATCTATATATCGATACGTCAAAATATCGGATATTTCGCTCGTACTGAATACTACCGTATCCCCCGACATTTGTATTTATTACAATGTACATGCATCAATAAACAAAACTAATTTTCCTATCAGGACGCCAACATATAACTGAGTAACAGAAATAAGAAACAAACACAATCGAATATAATCTAATATAAGTATAATTACAATGGTGGTATGAATAACTAAATTATCTTTGTAAAATTAAAACTTAATGTAATTAGAATAGAGAAGGGAGGACAGGGCAGAGAAAAAAAAAAAGAGAAAGATAAGAAAGTTTATCCTTTGACCCGCTAGGGAAATCTCTAACATCAGTTTAAAATTGGTTTGTGGAAGAAATGCAGGTCCATTTATAGTTAATGACGATGAGTAAAATCAACCTATTTGCTGCACTAGTACTTTATTTCTGGCCTAAAATGACGTGAAACTATACTAGTTACATTTTGTACTTTAAATAAATTTATTTCAAATATATTCATTGAACTGATGATTTCTCTTTTATGATTAAGACTACATAAATTAACAAATCACACAGTCTTTTATTATGACATCAAATTGAACCTATGGTCATGTTTAGGGTTGCAAAGATCTTACAACTAATACGAAACATATGACATTTGTTTTCCTTAAAATCTAGTTTTTCAAATACTCGAAGTATTTAGTTATGTTAAATGGTTTGTTTTTCTTGATTTCTTCATTAATTAAAATAATTTTCTACTACATATATCAACGACTATTATCGAAAAGAAGAAGAGGAAGAAGTAGACAAAGAAAAGTAAGAATGATAATGACGATGATGATGATGACGACGACGACTAGGATGATGATGACGACAGCAATGAGAATTATATAGGAAAGAGACAGAAATAGAAAAGAAGAATGTAGCATCAATGCTGAAGCTTGATTTTTTTTCTAACTTCCAGTGAAAAATAATGTGTAGTGTATGTTCTTTCTTATCTAGTGTACACATTGATAGTTTATGGGCAGGGAATTTTTCCAGAGATTTAAATGGTAACAATCTCATATTTATTAAAGTTATAAAATTTTTTGTGGTTGATATTTGAGTGTAAAACAAGAACAATTTGATGTTGATAAGATTCCTTAATAGGTTAGATTGCCATTCTACTTGCAAAATAAAAAGGTTTAAAAATTAAATTTCAAAAGATAATTCTAAATCGTGGAAAACATACAGTAGTCCTAATAGTTGATTATATTTCTTTTGGTAGGAGTACAGAAAGCGTCAACGTATAGCTTTTTTGCACGTGTGTAAATTTTCAACTTCTAAAATTTCACGAATAGTAGATGAAATCCTCAAATAATTGACGTAACACATACATTAATAGTATACTATGAAATACGTACCCTACATAACAGATCAGTCTTATATTTTGAGTAGAAAAAAATAATTTGTTGGGGCATTTACAAGATCCATAAAGAGGTGTCCATACAAACGGGATTAAAACCACAATACGAACAAGCACAAAACTAATATGATGAAGAATTTGATTTTGTTTGAAGGATAATATATTTCATTTATAGCTTGTAAGATTGTAAAACATTAAAAACCATTGGCAAAAAACAGTAGTTGGTCGTGAAGCCAATGTATATCTTTAATGTTAAATATTGTTATCAACCAAAGTTTGAAACAGACAAAAATAACATAAACTTCCCACACAGTCTCATTTTCAGGTAAATTCCATCACTTATCTGCTTTTCATGTTCCTGCCAAATGTAATGCCCATAAACCAAACTCTACAGCACACAAAGACTGTGAGCACATTTATTTTCCCTGACGTGTCTGTAGCTCTTAAATGTATGGCCTGTTTAGAAATCCAGAATTAAGGCAACATATAAAACGTACTTTATTTCGTAGATATAACTTCTATTTGTGTAGCCAATAATTACAATCAGAACGATTCGAGAAATTTTTACTTTCATTCAGAATTTGAATACTCACTTTCTTATGGGCTTTATCATAATTTTCTGATGGAATAGAAATTCTGTTGCACGGGAACTCTGTATGGTGCATGCACTTTAGGTATGACCATGACTATTCAAGCCATATTAGCATTATTCATTTCATGATATATAATAATGAATATTTTGAACATAATGATATCACACCTAGTACTTAAAATTCATTTAATATAAATGAAATAATATAAATATTTCAGAACAATTACCTAGATAGATAGATAGATAGATAGATAGATAGATAGATAGATAGATAGATACATAGATAGGATACATAGAGACAGAGACAGAAAAATCGATTGATCGATATATGGACTGAAGGCCGAATATTGCGCGTAGATAGATAGATAGATAGATAGATAGACAGACAGAGAGAGACAGATAGATAGATAGACAGTCAGATGTACAAACAGACAGACATCGATCGATCGATAGACAGACATATAGATAGATAGATAGATAGTAGATACACAGACAGACACATAGATAGATAAATAGATAGATAGATGCATAGAGTGATAGACAGAGAGAGAGAGAGAGAGTGATAGATATATAGAGTAATAGGTAAGTTGATTATATATTAATGACTTAATATTAAGTACAATTGTACTTGAGAAGAAAGATAAAATAATGTCATGCTTTCTACATCAAACTTCATCACATCCGAATGGTCAGGAGACAGGAAAATGGATTGTATACGAGAACCACGAAACGATTAGGTCTCTCTGATAATTCAATGCGGAATTTCTGTAATATGAATTACTAGCTTGAAAAATGAAAAAGGATCTATATTTTTCATCTTTAGAGGAAATATAGCTTGCTCAGTCCTATTTTAAAAGCTATCTATTTTGAGGCATTATGATAACTCCGATTATCCTTTTTCTGAGTGAACAAGTTCTCGCTCAATGTAGATCCTATATGATGGCTATTCGTTTGCCCAGATCTAGATTTTCCCCTCAGATTTTTTTTTTTTTTTTTTTTAAAGATATTTTCTTAATTTGTAGGAACAAAAATAAAGACAGCGTTTTACCCAGAAGATTTTAGTGAATTGTTTGGTGTTTTGTTATTAAAGGTAAGTGTGTAGGATTATAACAAAATTGTACATGACCTGTATCAAACTGAAAGAATAATTTACACAATGATACAGCGAACTGGATCTGTTAGGCATTGTCTTGTTGTCTAAATAATATTCAAATAAAAAGGAATTACAGTAAAGCTAAAAGCTCCCAATTGCTTAATTAAACGTCAATTTATTCATTCATTTGCAGCATGGCTGGAATGGTGTTCTTGTGTTTTCCTTTTTAGAAGCTATAGAGAGGGTACAATAAACAAATTGGAAACTAATAGGAAATGGACATAAGACGTGAGCTTGAAACGGAAGATTGTTTGCGTTCACTATTGACAATCTAAAATTTTTAATGAAATGTCATGCTCAACAGTTTTCCGGGGCCAAGATGGTCTAACCAATAACTATTTTCGTGATTCCGCATGCAGAAGCGTGTATCGTGACTGTTGGCAGTACAGTCATAATAAATAGAATGGAAAATAGAGAGTGTGGATCGGCAAATATTATTTAAGATATAAAATATAGAAAGAAACGGAAATGCTTTACCCTCTTAAAACTTGTAACAAACAGCTGCTTCAACAACATCGAGAAATCACTCAATTTACGGAGACATATATATTACAATTCCAGGATCTAGATTTTGACTAGGTATTTAAATAATTTATAAAGTATTAAAAAAAAAGAATGTGGTGATTCGCATGAGTGCAGTGTTTTTAAACAGTTTATGAAATTAAGCTTTCCCGATTATGTTGTCGTATAACGACTAATACTATATGTCAAATCCAATTCTAAATCTGCAAAGAAAGTCCTCAGATCTTAGGAAAAGGTGAGTTTTCATGAAAGTTTTACTTGTTGGTTTATTTCAGTATATTGTTTTATTCATTAAATTCTCATGTTACATAAGAAGATAAATGTGGTTTAAAGGGATCGCACTCATTTGTCCTGCCTTTATTGATTTATAGAAATTACAAGACGCTTTCGTTTAGAATCTTAAATGCATGCTATATTTTAATAATTTTAGATCCGATAGATAGATAGATAGATAGATAGATAGATAGATAGATAGATAGATAGATAGATAGATATGTGTGCGTGACCGACCATTGATATTCGCTCAGTTGAAAGAAGTGATTTGGAGTTGGACATACGAAATTAATTGTAATTTGTTCCAAGTTCAAATAATTTTTCATGAACATTATTTCTAGCTGCATGTTGACACAATTTGCAACATCGATAATTTCATCTAGTATGTTCAATGTCGTCGACCAGTTTCAACTATGTGCGTGGGAATTCTACCTTGAAGCTATCAACCCCTAGTTCACTCGTTGCACATTTTTGGTATGTGAGACGCATCAATAGTTTTTAAGCTTGAAACTTGAAAGTAATTGCTTAAAATCAGGATTGCCTACTTGATTAGAACACAGCATATATGGATGAAGTATCAAAATACATAATTGCAAGAATCTATTGTGCAAAACAAAGGTAGGCTAAATTTACCATTGTGCAATTCAAGATAAAATACTTGGAGTTGCTTAAATTCAATCTTCAGATATGTATCTTTTAATACATTAATAATGTTGACAATTCTAAATTGGGTTGATTTTTTCGGAAGTTGTAGTTTATTTCACTTAACAAGTGCCAACATTGCAATGGTATCCTTTGCCGTTAAAATCGGGTATTTGATGAAACACTGACATGATCTTCTAATCGCTTTCATATGCATCCCGTCTCAAAGAGGTAATGCTTCGAATATATTGCCAGCTGAACAAGTAATAATTTTGGGCGTCGTCTAAATAAACCTGATGGCAAGTTTACTCATAATTTCTTCGAAAAGATAACCAAAAGTAAACAGTTGTTAAAGTTTACTTCTTTTAAAAGCTCGTTGGTCTCTGCTATAGTTTTGATTTGAATTGCATTGTGAATCCTATGTCTATCGGTAACAATTTGATTCTTTAGTCTTGATTCTGTTGCGAATAGAAGGTGAATATATAGGAAAGAAGACGCCATGTAAACGTGCTACTCTGTACAACTTATAATCACTCACAATATTGTTCTATAAACTTATATGAACTTTTAACATTTTTGATTAAATATTAGAGATGAATATTTTCAGATTGTGGATCTTATATTTCGTTATATTGACAATAGTCTCAGACTGATTTGTGCAAAGGCGTGGGAAACATACCACCAGAGGGCAAAGAGCATACACCTTTATGGTAATTACTGTTTTTGAAGTGGGTTACAATTTGATATCACTTAGTTGAAATAATTTCTCTATTTTTCCGAAAATGTATTCATGTAAATTTCCGGAAAGAGATATAAATTAAATGGCCTTAGTGATAAATAACTTGAATAATATATTCTAAGATCAGTTATTAGTGTGAGACAATATAATGCATTAATGCTCACATTATTTTCTTGATTCACATGTAGACAAAAAAACATGGTTAGTAGTACCACGCGGTCAATGTCGAAAGAGATGTCATCAGTTTTGGACGAATGACGCTATGCGTTTGCAACTTTGAGTTTGATAAGTTGGTCTGTTGGTTCGAGACTTAATTTTAAAAAGAAAATGCTATTTGGTTACTGTATTTGTGATAACATTCGAAAAAGACCTAACTCCGATATATATCCAGCTTGGCACATACAGATCATTTGAGTCAATGGAAGACATTTGCAAACTACAGATTTCCTCTGTAGTAAACTACATGTTTAACACTTCCAATTTTTTTCTGACGATCTTTAAATACCGGATATAGAGTTAATCATCTGATGAACTCATACATCGTTTTTGAAAAACCATAAACATCAGGAAAGACGTCAAGTGGGAAAAAACTGATGAATTGTTGTAGATCAATGTAACATGTAAGTCAAAACAAGATATGAAGCATTGCTTCTATCTAAAATAACCTTCAGTTAACCTGTGACACAAATCTATACAAAAAAATGCTGGTTATCGGAATAACAAAAAGAAAATAAAAATAATTAATAACAGGCTGTAAAATGAAATAAAAAAATGTTGTGAAATTTAAAGATCATTGTAACGGTTTCCAGTAAGTTTATCAGACAAAAGCGAATGAATGATATACAAGACTTGACCTTTATTAATTTACTTCTAGGTGGATTTCTAAATAACTCAGGATGTCTATAAATATATGATGAACAGAGAACAAAATAAAGGGAAACAAAGATCAAACGAAGATGAAGAAATTTCACTATTTTAATGCTTTTCTGCGAAAGAGATATTAAAATACTGAGGGAGTAAAGTAGAAAATTATACCGTCTGCTTGTTGAAAGTCTGTAACAGGATAGAGTATATATATATATATATATATATATATATATATATATATATATATATATTTATATGTATATATATATATATATATATATATATATATATATATATATATATATAATTCTACAAATTTAAATTGATAGAGAGAAAGGAGATTCCATTGGTGTTAAGATATCTGACATGTAGTAATAGACAAAAGGAAGGAGACAGAAATGGAACATGTTGACTATAAGTCAAAAATTAAATTCATCATCGACTACGTTCAATCATCTGGCGGACATAAGCATTCTGTTTTGCTCTGAAACAAAACTCCGCATTACTTTTCTATATCTCACATAAAACATGGCACCATTTCCTCCATTGTTTAGGGTGCAAGGGACAGTTTTTACGCACAAATTTGATGCTGCATCAACCTGCCTAATATAAAACTTCATAAAAAATAAAATACGCCAGCAAGGTCAAAAAGGTCCATATTTTTGGATAGCTATAATAAAACAAAACATAAGAATATAATTCACTTGATCTGACAAGTCAATGGAAGCTCATAGCAAAAGAAGTTTATGCACCCCAGCCCTAAATTCATACATGCATTTTTCACGTCCGAAAGTGATGTTTGTCACAAAGTGATGCTCACAGTAAAAATGCAAGCCGTTTCCCTCTGTCACAATTTTGAAAAACACTGTGTACTCAACAGCTTAATGCAATTCAAAATAGTTGCCATCCAGGCCATTTTTTTTAGATATTTTACTTGCCTTCAAACCACATGTCTACTGCTATGGGTGGCAAGCTCTGTTTCCTATCAGACCATTGGCATTTCAATTTCTACATAATGTGACGTAACTGTGGGAGGTGTACATGACTCACATCAATTTGGATAGCAGCACAAGCGCGATATAAATAATTCACAAATATATCCATATATTTAATTATTAAACAATAATAGCTGAAATGTCAGTCACATCATAGCCGTAAGTTAAGAAATTTGACAAGGGTCAATTTACGGAACTATCCCCTGCCACCTTAAACATTTTGCTCAAAATAATTTGTGTCAAAAGTTGTGCCCATATCACATATTTAGTGATTATCTGGTAAAATGGTATCAAGGAAACTGTATTGTATGCAAAACAAATAATGTTATTACTCTTTTAGAAGAGTGGCTTCTTTGCTGCAAAAATCATTGCATTGTGTATATTGTGAGTTATGACTGCCTGCATTTGTTCAAAGATTTAAAATTGTGTGCAACCTCAGATGCTTCTTGTCTTTGTTTACCATTTTTATCAAAATTCCTTTAAAGTGTTCCTTGAATGCCAAGTATGGATTTTGGAGTTACAAATTGTATGAGTAAATGTGAGATAGAGATATACTATGTTAGTTGGTAATGATAAAACGTTTTCATTCTGGAGCCAATTATTTGTAGGAAAAGGTTGTCTAAAGTGTACTAACTAATTTATAAAAAAAAAAAAAAAAAAAAAAACATAACACATTTAAGTAAATAACGTGCTTAACGTAATTTTAGCCTGATATAAAGAAAACCAGTTCCTAGCCTTACAGTATTGTTCTCGTTGTGCTAATAACAGCAGCAATGGTGTCTGGGGTGGGGGTGGGATTGGGGTGGGGAGTTAATCACCACAATATTATTACTTGGGAGAGATCAAAGTTTAATCAACAAACCATGTTGGAATATTGATATACTGCTGTGTGGGACCCTGCTAAGCTTACAGAGTTACACATCAAATAAATACAATGATAAATGATACTGAAATTGACCATATATATATATATATATATATATATATATATATATATATATATATATATATATATTTATACACACACGCACATACATACTCCATACAATTTAAAAGAGATATTTCTTCTCAGACTCCCATTCATTTACAGCTGACTTTAATGATTGTTGGAGTTTACAAAGTGATAATAAATAGTAAGATAAGGTACAGGACAAATATTAATAGAGTAAATTCAGTTCAAGACAGGAAACATTTCAGCTACTCGGTTTCTAGTAAGCACATATCACAAAACACAACTCTTGCGGAAGCTAAGTCTATATGTCAAAGTCAATCTCTTGTGCACTTAGATCAACACGAGTATCTTAATGAGGTTCAAGCTAGTGCTTCTATCAGCATGACTGATCAATTAATCTTCATAGTTTTTACCATGCAAATTGAGACCTGCAAAATGAAAAGAAACAAGTGATATTGATGCACTTTTAATACTCATGGAAAACATGACAACTTCAGAGGAAAAACTATATTGTTAATTCCAGCAAACTTTCTGAACTAATTAGAATGTTTAAACTCCACGAATGTGAAAATGTTTTTCTTGTTGTTAAAATCCATAAAAGACAAGGCATGTACCTTTACCTTCAGTTGCTAAAGGTAGAGTAAGTCTAATTTTGGCTATGGCAATCGGTATACCGACAGAAAAGAATGATCCGCTCTTTCGTCAACTTACATTCCAGCCATCAAAGAATTGTTGATCCACTGCAATGAACATACATATGGCCTAAACCTAACAGAATATTTACCTCACAGGATACATTTGGTTCAACTATTATGTCCAACTTTTAAGCTTTTCTACCTTTGATAACTGACCCTAGAATTTTCAAGACAGATGCATAAAATTGATACATTTCTTAATATCGCTTAAATGGGAGATATGAATCTCTGATGTCAGCTTTACAGTGGGGTCATAAAGGTAGACAGTGAGTTGGTGTGCTGCAACTTTATTATTTTATTTCCCAAAATATGCCCCGAAAAATGCCATACGCATCACGATTTGCAAGACTGTTCCATTGGTGGCATTCTCCATTCATAACAGTATGTTTGTTTATGATTTCTCTGAAGTGTATAGGCTCCTGTGGAGCTAAATTACTTTGAAGAATGCATGTCGACATGTTATGCAATTGTTTGTGTGTGTCTGTACTGAAATATGGAATAATATGCATTAAAATAGGAGTGCAGAGCTTGACACCTACAGACAAAGCAAGAAAATACATTATTATCGCCATTATTTTCCCATACCTACTAAGTTCAGCGCAAATATGCTACTTTGTCCCGATGCAAATAGTTCTAACTTAGATGTGCAAAGTGCGATTACCTCCCCTGCACTGAGTCTTCCATACGGCAGATGGTGGTATGGGGAAAGCTCTCGTGGCTTCTCTTTTGCTATTTCTTTGACCGCAGCTAAGGTCAAATAATACATGTTTTAAGCTTTATAATCATTAGTGTATTCACTCCAACTTGGGCGAATACGAACATGATTGTGTGAAGAATCCAGAAACATTATTTTTCCCGAATCAGTCCTCTCATAAAGATTGATATGGATAATGGCAGTGAGGAAAATAATGTATAGTGTAAATATAATAAAGAAACAAATTTGTGCAGGTCAGCAGGAACCAAATAATGCCTATTAATCACTTGTAATTGATCAAACTTTAGCTTGTAAAGCTTCGTTTTGTATTACCTCAATATTATGTACATTAAGAACTACATCAAGCGACTAAAAGTACTCAAAAAGTCATTACAAAATGTATTAATTTGTTATTCGATGTAAATTATGATTACATACTTTTTCTCTGAATTGTACCTCTGTTCTTTCTGAAAGAGTAACGTGTGCGAGAAGTGCGTTTTGCTGCAAGATAATGATATTTTTATATTTTGGTATTTTTCTTTAGGTGCTACCTTAAAGACTTAGTTCCATCACGAACCTTCCAATGATACAATAGCCAAACATGTTCAGATATAAAGACATATGTATCTGGTTTCACAACTTTATAGACCAATAATTCATGCGCATTAATAAATGTCTTCAAATGGTCAAGTTGCCTTAATAAAAACTGGTTGAAGATAGAAGAAGTTTTATTTGGCGTATAGACGAAATCTACTTTTATATTTCCTTTTCCAATAATGTTATTTTATGTACTGAAACACATGAAAGTTTTCTCTTTTTAATTTGAATATGTATGTGTGTATGAATTAGGGTTTATGGGCACATCAGCACAATACATGTAACACTGGTGCCGCTTAAAAATAAAGTTCTACAAATGTACATATAAAGCATTGTCTTAAGCAGCACAACATTTCAAAAACTTTATTCAAAATTATGTAAAAGTGACTCATTACATCCTTCATTGTTCTGTTACAGATAATACTTTATAAAGTTATGTTGTTTCTCAAATAAATGTAGTGATAAGGGACAGTTGGCATTAAAAACTTGTATTTATTGCGAAGACGTTTGTAGAGTTATTTTTTATTAAGATACTATGATGCGGATTCCTACTTCAACCTTACTATCTACATGAGCCTTGAATATCCAAAAGCCATGAATATACTCAAATATCGTATCATTACCATGTTCTGAGTAAGATGGATAAAGTCATGAATATACTCAAATATCGTATCATTACAAAGCTCAGAGTAAGATGGATTAAGTCATGAATATACTCAAATATCGTATCATTACCATGTTCAGAGTAAGATGGATAAAGTCATGAATATACTCAAATATCGGATCATTACCATGTTCTGAGTAAGATGGATAAAGTCATGAATATACTCAAATATCGTATCATTACCATGTTCTGAGTAAGATGGATAAAGTCATGAATATACTCAAATATCGTATCATTACAAAGCTCAGAGTAAGATGGATTAAGTCATGAATATACTCAAATATCGTATCATTACCATGTTCAGAGTAAGATGGATAAAGTCATGAATATACTCAAATATCGTATCATTACCATGTTCTGAGTAAGATGGATAAAGTCATGAATATACTCAAATATCGTATCATTACCATGTTCTGAGTAAGATGGACAGTCATGAATATAATCAAATATCGTATTATTACCATGTTCTGAGTAAGATGGATAAAGTCATGAATATAATCAAATATTGTATCATTACCATGTTCTGAGTAAGATGGAAAGTCATGAATATACTCAAATATCGTATTATTACCAATTTCTGAGTAAGATGGATAAAGTCATGAATATACTCAAATATCGTATCATTACCATGTTCTGAGTAAGATGGACAGTCATGAATATACTCAAATATCGTATTATTACCAATTTCTGAGTAAGATGGATAAAGTCATGAATATACTCAAATATTGTATCATTACCATGTTCTGAGTAAGATGGAAAGTCATGAATATACTCAAATATCGTATTATTACCAATTTCTGAGTAAGATGGATAAAGTCATGAATATACTCAAATATCGTATCATTACCATGTTCTGAGTAAGATGGACAGTCATGAATATACTCAAATATCGTATTATTACCAATTTCTGAGTAAGATGGATAAAGTCATGAATATACTCAAATATCGTATTATTACCAATTTCTGAGTAAGATGGACAGTCATGAATATACTCAAATATTGTATCATTACCATGTTCTGAGTAAGATGGACAGTCATGAATATACTCAAATATCGTATTATTACCAATTTCTGAGTAAGATGGACAGTCATGAATATACTCAAATATTGTATCATTACCATGTTCTGAGTAAGATGGACAGTCATGACTATACTCAAATATCGTATTATTACCATGTTCTGTGTAAGATGGACAGTCATGAATATACTCAAATATCGTATCATTACCATGTTCTGAGTAAGATGGACAGTCATGAATATACTCAAATATTGTATTATTACCATGTTCTGAGTAAGATGGACAGTCATGAATATACTCAAATATCGTATTATTACCAATTTCTGAGTAAGATGGATAAAGTCATAAAGTTTATCCTGCTTAACGCCATTAAAACAGGCAGTGTTCATTATTATTCATAAAAGAGTGCACGTATCAGCATATGTTAGATATTTTTGAAACTGGCATTGTTTCGGACACGTCCGAAAAATAGCAATACTTTCAATACTATATTGAACGGATATTTATATTAAGAGGGCAATGATGATAAGTTAACAATGTTCCACAGAAATAATGAGAAAGGTTCATACAAATTCATGAGTACAAATGATTGACATTGACCAAGGAATCAGAGTGAAATATACATTGTAGTAGCGTGTTTTGAAAGTATTGTTTTTGCACATCACATACTGTCAATAGTGTAAAAGACTTTATCAACGCATGGTACATAGTGTGTTAGCAACAACAAAAAGTGATTAAAACAGACATAAATTCCTTGCCACCATCGTGTTGTTGTCAGTGATATATCTCAAGCATGACGAAGAAGTCAAATCTATTAGGCAATTACTCTCAATGAATTCAGCAGACCTTTCTGTGATTTGAATATAACGACATCCGAATCTGTATGTCCTGTCTAGTACGAAAGTGATAAATTCTTATTCCGTAATGTCATCATAGCCAAAAAATATGCATAATTGGAAAAGGACATTCAAAATCTTATTGCAACCCTGAATGTCTTGAAGGAAATAAAAATATTGAATGTGACTCAGCTTTATTTCACTGTGAACTTTATTCTTTCGAATTATGTCCCTGAATTCATGTGATTTTTAAAGGTTGCCGGCTTTTCATTTCTTTCATTTTTTACCTAAGATTCGATTATACGTGCTTGCATTATTTTGCAAAACTTAAATATTCCAAATTTAATTTAGAACAGTTAAAAAAATAAGGTTCAGCGATAAAGAATAACACAGAAGAAAAAAAACAATCACGGTTCCCAAATAAAGAACGCTTGATCGATCGATGCAAAACAACGTATTCAAGAGTCATCGACAAAAGAGGATACGACAAAGACCTGAACTATCAAGAAAACCATAAGATAGGCGCTGCACAAATATCATCTATTTGTAACAATGTTTTCATAATATGTTCGAAATGGAACATGTTGATTATATAAGATAAACACAACTATTCCGGAACGTTTCATGTTACACTTTACAAATTAGAAAGGTAAATTATCGTCTGAAATGACACGGAAGGTATGAAAAATTTCATAAATCGGAGGCTTTTTGACATTGTAAGAAATAAGAATACTTCAGTTAATAATAAACAGTAAAAT
The DNA here is from genome assembly GCA_029931535.1 of Margaritifera margaritifera. Taxonomy (NCBI): domain Eukaryota; kingdom Metazoa; phylum Mollusca; class Bivalvia; order Unionida; family Margaritiferidae; genus Margaritifera; species Margaritifera margaritifera. The sequence continues at coordinate 13,344,735 of JAQPZY010001696.1, read as the reverse complement.
ATATTGCAAAGCTGAAAAAATACTATTTCATCATATGGGTTTCTTCCTATAAAGTCAATGAGATTTTAAATTGATTCAAATAGTATGTAGGTAACAATGGATCGTCTGTATTATGATTGTCAGAGAAACTCATAGTTACTTTTATAATATGCAGGCAAAAGAGTGTGAATAATACATGAAAATCAAATACCTTTTATTGTTATTACATTATCAAATATCTGCAATAAGACAATTGGGCCAACTTCTGCAAGACTGTAACAATAATGAACAAGTCGAAAACTTGTCACTCTGTCACATTAATTTAGTCTAGAAAGCCATCTGATCCAAAAAGTGTGACATAGCGAAGCATACATTTGAAATTGTTTTCATAACCATTTGTATGCACTTTATGTGAGCTGTTAGAATATGATGAGACAGTTTAATGATACGATTCGCGGTCTACAGATCCTACATGCCTCTCTTGTAAATTAATAGAAGCAAATATCCAAACTATCTCAAGGAGCAAAACATTTCTTTCGTTTGACTTTGATTGATCTCAATATCGTTATCGTAAGGTGTCAGGAGAGAGAGAGAGAGAGAGAGAGAGAGAGAGAGAGAGAGAGAGAGAGAGAGAGAGAATTGCAGTCACACATTTTGAAAGTATGTATTACCATATCTCTAAATGTCCATTCCTTTTATCGGAAGATTTGATATGTTTCATTTTACGTTATATTTGCTGTTAACAAGTACAAAATTCAAAGACCCATCTAACACTGACACCTCTGTGGAAACAATAGGTTCATATCCAATGCACGAATTAATTACTGACTAAAATGTCATTTTTCCCAAACCAAGAGAATTTATCCAATGAAACTAACTGAACTAACTAATGCAATTGGACGGATAGTTAATTGGGATAAAATGCACCCGTAGTAACCAAAATTCTACGGAATATTAGTTACCAAAAACAAATTAGTAGATAAGTAATAAATAAATGGCGATAAGATGATGTTTCCATAGTTTAAAAATACATTCTTGCCTAGAATTTCAAAACCGTCTTCCTTTAAAATGATATAAATCCGATCACGGTATATTTCTCTATTGAAAGCAACATTAATCACGCACTTGATTAGGAGTCCTTTTAAAATTTTATTAGCCTCTTGAATTAGCATGAGAAGTATCGATTTGTGTTATATATACATCCATGAAGCTATTTATCGAAAAAAGAATATAGTTCACAGGTCATAACAGATTTTGCACCCAACCGTTTGTTGTAAAGACACTAATGTATCCAATTGTATCTGACACTAATGTATCCAATTGTATCTGACACTAAAGATTCCCTCACGGATAAGGAGGAATCAGTATATACCCCTATGAGAACTTCAGCAAACACATTTCGTCTGTCAAATAATATTTGTAGAATATTCGAACGTGTAAGCAACAATCCTGTAAATTTGTTGGTTATTGCATTATCGGCGTTTGTGGTTTCTTTGATGTTCAAACATTCACTTTTATATTCCAACCAATCATATTTTAAAATTGTTCATGTATCAATACAGTTGATTAAATTTTGAATTTGTATCTTTATATATGACGAAAAAAATCTGCAAGATTAATATTTTTGGGGTTCACTATATTCAGTGTTATCGTTTTAATTAAGAACATCTTAATTCGGAACACCTAAATTACTAAAACCTCTGAAATCAGTTTTGTTTGTTTTCTAGTAGGCGTGATCTAGTCACTGTAGATGTTTATGCGAACGGATTGAATATGCATACTGAACTACGTGTTATCTAACAGTATATAAACACAATTTAAGGGTAAAATAACTCAAAAGAAACCTGTCAAGAAGGAACACTTAAGGGTCTACAGATAGTGTCCTTTATGAATGGGTATCCTTTTTACATGGGCCAAATGTGTCAGTAAACTTCCCAAAATGGATACATCAACGATTTCCTTTTATACAAAGGTGTCCAATATATTTAAATGTCCACAAAGGCAGGTTGTTTTGCACATGTGGCTATTACTTGTCAGCCATGGATTATGAATGTTGTCATAAGCATTCAGCATATTTCAATAGTTCTCCATTTGTTTTTGTTTTTCTTCTTCTTTTGTATATAAGATGCAGACGACATTCACTCTAAGATAAATTTTAATATGAAGTTCAAATGTCAATTTGTCACAAACAACGCTATTAATAAATACGTCCAGGTGTAAACCAAACAATTTTGATGTCAAACTTGTTGCATTCACCCAGTTGGAATCACTTTTGGAACCACTTTCTTTTCCATTTAGGAAGGATATCTGCCCATATGTATATTATTCAGTCCTGATTTCCATATTTAGGCCTATTTCAGTTTTTTCTTCTCTCTCTCTCTCTCTCTCTCTCTCTCTCTCTCTCTCTCTCTCTCTCTCTCTCTCAGGACGAACAGATCTTAAAATGTGTCAAGACTGTTGACCCTTTAGTATACATTTATTTAATCAATCAGAAGGTGACATCATGCTTTAAAAAATATATAATAAAAAGAAAATCTGCATTTTTTATTAGATATAAGGAACTTTTTCACTCGTGAGGTGGAAACACTTCACTGGTGAAATATTTCCTTACATCCACTCATAAAACGTAGATATCCTCTATATCTCAGATATTTTTTTACGGCTTCTACACTGGAATGAGTTCGCTGAAAGAGAAACTTTACACCTTTGAAGAGAAGTGTGTGAAATTAATAAACATTTGCGTTGTATATGTAGATGAACTCGATGTAATATCTCTGAGAGACATCTCGCGTTGACGATGTTCCTGGTATAGTAATTTGATTGATATTTATGTTTTTAATATCACTCGACAGGCATTGAATGGCTGTTGTACAAAAATATGGCGTCATGTGTCATACTGCAACCAGAAAAGATTCGATTCAAAAAGAGGAACCTATGTACGGTTTGAATCATATTAAGTAATCGAAACACTCTATAAGGCATCAGTCAAAACAAGAGAAGACATATTTCAAACTTTGTCTAAAAGGGGTTTAATAGAATGTCAAGTCTAGTCGCGGTTTCACTACACATCTCAAATTTTATTCCTTAAATTGAGATTTTATAATGTCTTTCTTATTGCTTGGTGTACAGCTGTGAGATCTTAACTGAACATTAGGCAGGCATTACGGATTAAAGCACATTCATAATAGCCTGCATTTTCCTGAAATTAATCTTGATTTGTCTATGAGGAAATATTCGGGATTTCCTCAACTCGATTTTATTTCACGAATAAAAGGACCATGTTGTGTACAATTTTACATCTTAAGAGTTATGTTTCATCCTTTATATTCTATCTACCTCTGACAAAAAAAGAAAACAATTCTCGGAAATATCATAAGCAAGATCATGTAAAATCTCAATTTGACGATAACTTGTGAACATTTTAGTGAAACTGGGACCAGCGCTCATAAAGTTATTAGTAAGAAATGACTTCAGAATGAACTAAAATGCTTGAAAGAGAAATTTGGACACGAATTCGAATTATATTAATTTGAAACTAATTCAGATAAATAGTATGTCCCCTGTCTATAAAGAGTTATCAGAGTGAAATGTAAATCCATCGCACTATTTACAGTGATGATAATCATCATCTGTAGGAAACCCATAGATCATTAATTCATGAATAAAACAGTATAATGTAATGATTTTATAGATAGAATTATTTCTATCCTGTTCAATAGTCCAGTAAATAAGTAAAATATGCCAATATATGGCCTGCATGAATAAAATGTCCTTATTAGTCCAGTGTCATAAATTGCAAGCCTTGATACGTTTCAATGCATTCGTAGGGTGATTTATTGTATTTCCTTTCACCAACTTGCAAATAACAAATAGGCAATTATTAATTTTTGTGATTAGCTGAGCGTCGCTGACAAATAATTATGGGATTTTTCAACCAGTTTATGGTTTGCCAAAACAAAGAACATGAATGCAAAAACGAAACGGAGAGAGAGAGAGAGAGAGTCAGTCTGTGTGTGTGTGTGTGTGTGTGCGTGTGTGTGTGTGTGTTCAATGGTCTTTTGTTTTGTTTGCCTTTTAAAATGCATTCCATGCTCTGTAATAATATCCATCGACGGATATGGACAGCGGTTACATAGGAAGCACCTTTAATAATTTTGGCTTGTTCTTTTATCAAACACTAATGTGATCGAGATTAGCGACTTTTCCCAAGAAGTTGATACGTTGGTTCAACGCGAAAAGGACAGGATTACATAATAAAGTAATCGTACGTCAAACTTTCTTAATCAATTCAATCATACGTAAAAATTCTCATACTAAAAGCTTTTTTACTTGAACTTTGTTAACTTCACATCTTTACTGTTACATTTTAGGGTTTCAAATGCACCTTCTTTCAAATTAAGACTCGATTTCTGTTGATAGGTCAAGGACAACAATATCAGAATGAGCTTTGCAATTATTATTCTTATGAATTCGAAATCATGGTATACCATTTCCTAAAGCTAGACTTTGTCAGTGCCAATCTAACATTTCCTTTCTATGTGGGCCTAAATTACTGTAATTTTATTCCAAATTTAGCTCAATATTCTTAAGTTTCATGCACAGCTTATGATGATATCACACAGGAGTGGTGACGTACATGGAACTTTCGCGTCACGTTCCCTGAAAAGTTGTAATGGTGGGAAAAATACTTATTCTTCTTTAGCAGTCGATATTGCATATAACCTTCTCTGTAAGCAATTATGTTTTCTCATAGCCTTAACATAGTCCTTTGCTTTTGCGTATCTGATCCGCTGCTTTAAACCAGCGCTTGATACCCTAGATCAGTGGTCCCCAACGCAGGTTTTTTTGTGTGCCTGCGGAAGAGGTTATACGGAAAGAGGTTATAATGAATAATGAAAAAAAAAATGGGTTAAGTTAATTGGTTGGTTCCCGCCACTCTCTCATAATGTCACAAATGTGCCCGTAGGCACAAAAAGGTTGGGGACCCCTGCTCTAGATTGTACAGAATATGTCTCTACCAAGCGTCTATCCGTCCAGAAACATATATTCAAGTCTGCGTCAACGTGGTCACGAAGGCGCTTTTAATGACTTGATATAAAATAGTAACTGTTGTTATAAAATGTAATACTAACGTAGTTTTACCAAAGTCTGTTAATTCCTGATTATTGAGGTATCTGCACCTAGTTGTCATCACAATACTTCCAGTGGAAAATTGTCAATAGCTATGGAGTTTTTCAATGGCAACTGGGATTTTTAAATTACCTTCTCCATGGAGTGTTGTTAATCTAGACATGTAGCCAACATTGTTTTGTGGAAAGGACTAGTGATGATTCAGCAGGACTAGTAAATTTCTCAGTTCTACTAGTCCTTCTTACTACAGTAAAAAAATAATAATCTACGTCGATCTTTAGTTCCAACGCTGTCAATAAATACACACTTTAATTGTTTCTTTATGAAAATACTGACATACCAACTCCTACATAAACCACTTGATGGACGAAAAGAAAATAGCGCCCACCTAACCCGTATATGTCTTCTAAATAACACGTACAGTGGGTCTCTTTCAAAACAACAGCTTTGACGTTCTTTTCCTCAAGTCATATAAAACGTTGTTTGTTGTCTTTTTTTTTTCTTTCCGCAACCTTCCGGCACTTGCTGATAATATTATATATTTTGCATACCTATGTCAGGTATTGCCAATCATATTTAACTGCTTCTTCAATAATTACGTCCATCAATTGTCTGTTCAATACAGTCCACCATCTACTTGTCCGTGTGCATTTGGAATCAGGACACAATTAATATTTCCGGTTCAGTACCCACGAATGTAGTCCGAGTCTATTTTTAGACCATTTTTTCCTCTCTCATTTTGGTGGTGATGTATGCATTAGATTTAGGCATTCTTAGTATTGATTTAAAGGAAATTGGTTATTGTTTAGAATATGAGCATTATAGTGTGGTTGTCTGTGTGTACTTTTGCGACAGTGCACAGTGAGTAATAAGGCATTGGTGCTGATCCGGAAGTGAAATCTGTGACTCATTGCACGTTGCTTTGTTTACAGTCCAGCCATTCATAAGAATGCCGGTTAACCTATGACAAGAACTTCAGCGTGAGTTCATCTTTGAAGATACTTTACAGCAACATATGATTTATTAGGATTTAGACATAGTGGAAAGTTCAGTACTGACAAACAAATGTAAAGACTATATAGGAAATTTTATTGTGGTCTGAGGCCATTTGAACGGAACGTCTTCACAAACTGATCGGTAACAGCCACGGTTACTTGGCTTCTGTTCTAATAGACACCGTTATCTGTATTTGACACCAGTTTCATGAGGGCAGCCATTAACCAATCACGTGATGCGTCAACCATGACGATAGTGAAATGAACATTAGATACCGCATGCGGCCGCGATCAAAAATACATCAGTTGTTTTTTTCACGTTTCATCTTTGCTTTTTTTCCTTATAAACTGACATGGATAGCGTTGTAAAATATAATAAATGTGGAGGTAGTTCATGTTCCGTCAATAAATGGTCAAATATTCGTCGCAAACGCAATGTATGGAAAAAAATCAAGCCAAATGTCCATGAATTTATAAATATTGTCAATGGCATTTATTCCCGCCTTGTTTTGATATTGATACTGGATTTTTTCTGGGTACAATAGAACTTTTAATTTTTTTTTTTTTTTTTTTTTTTTTTTTTTTTTTAATGGGCACATTTATTTTTTTAATACTTGAAATCTAATTTGGTTTGGAAATTCAAATATATTCAATTTTCTCAATATTCCTGTTGCAACCATATTCTTACTTTAATTCTCTATTTCATTAGTTAATTTTTACATGTTTTTTTTTATTCACCATAAACTGCAATGTTATTTTGTTTACGTTTCCTTATATACTAAATATGTTATGTAGTCTGAGTGGAATAAAGCTGATAGTTAAAACTGCACTGAGCTCTTTATATCTTTTAACTTCTAAACTACTCTTTTTTTTCTTGATGTGACTTGGATTTCATGATAATGTCTGCGAAATACAGAAGACTTTAGGCCCTGCACTAGAATGTTTTTTTTTGTTTTTTTTTTCTTTTTTTTTTTTTTTTTTTAAAGAAATTCCAACGCGTCTTATTTTTAGAACGAGCCAACATAATCTTTGATTTCATCACTGCTCTTGGCACGAGAACAAATTTTCTTTATATGACCTGGATTTCATGATAAGTTTTGAGAAATATAGAAGACTTTAGGCCCTGTGCTAGAAATTTTTTTTTTGCTAAATGAAATAGCAACGCATCTCATTTTTAAAACGAAAAAAAAAACAACAGATTCTTTGACTTCCTCACTGACCTTGGCACGAGAACAACCACCAATGAAGAAATTAATGACTGACCTTGTTTAATTCCTCTTTCTGTGGATAATATTATAGTTACTTTCATATATGCACACGAAAAAAAGATTGTAGACGTATATAAAGACCAGGAGGATTTAAATGATTTTTTCCCATGTACACGAGCGCTTTGATCGTATCTGGTAGTTATTGTAATTCAAGAATGAGATGATTAAACTGGCAGAGATAATGTTCCTCTGACAAACAACACATTTAAAATACTTTACTCTTTTACTCTGCAAAATAAATAAATAAATAAATAAATATACAAAACAATACTTCATCTTTAATTTTTAATATTACTGTTAATATTTAAATACGTAAGCACTCAAGACTAACTACACGGAACGTATGAAATCATTTCATTTAGTTGAACAGGGGCCCATTTAGGAGAATGAATTACTGATGTAGAATATATATAAATACTCCTATCTGAAAATATAGCCAAAGATATACAGATTGATTTGTTCATAATATTGATCTGGACAATAGTCGAAACCAAATGACAGGAAGGTGAGATAGATATCGCCATCGCAGAAACGTTATTTATGGGCTACCTTCCTTTTCACCTATCCATATTTCTTACTACCCTCACAATTTGCGGAGTTTCTCTGCAGTTAGCCTATCTGGCTATTTAACACACTTAATCAAATTGGAATAATATATATATATATATATATATATATATATATATATATATATATATATATATATATATATATATATTAGCCATCCTTTAACAATGGTTGAATGACGGCAACTTTATGGAAAGCAACAACGAAACAAAAAAAGTCCAGAATTGTACTATTACGCCATCAATGACATTCAACCAATCAGAAACTGCCATTTGCATTCGCTTGCTTATTCGAATAGGTGATTTGCTCGATTTGTATCTTGCTGGATCCATACACTATGATCATAGATAAAATCCTTCTAGACTGCCATTTTGTTACATTTTAAAACTAGTATTTACCGTAAGTAACTTGCTAAAATATTTTGCCAAAGATATTCCAAGATAAGTGTCAGAAATTTTACGATTAAAAAATTTGGGTATTAAAGGTAGAAAGCACGATAAAACTTTAGTAATCAAACTGTTTGAACCTGCCGAATACAGAACTCATGCTGGTATCTTAAAATCATGGATTTATTGCCTAATTGTATACAAACATTATTGAATTTGCACTCTAACCAACGTAAAATCATAATAGTGGCAAAAGGATTTCTTCCAGAATGTGAACTTTGGCAACATCGTTTTCAAGCCCTATCCATAATTTAGAAAGCCAGACAAACTTAACAAAATATAATCTTCATGTACCACTTGCTGACATTATATTCTATTATGTGTACTGACATTTTGAGTATGTAAATTCAAACCTTTAAGGTCTATCCGGATTTTTGGGAATTTCTCAAACTTGTCCGGAAACGGGCTAAATTCGATTGCGCTGATACTTGCGTGTGTCTCTAATTTTGTGTGCTCGTGTGTGCACCATATAGTTTTTGCTTGGACATATTGCCTGAGATTAAGTGTTCAATCATTTTAAGTTGATTTACATAAACTTGTAAATATTATTTTCTTATGTCTATTTAACCATTTCTTATCAGGATTCAATAGAATAAGTAGGAAAACAAAAAGTGCGGGGTGTCGGTTGTACAGTTTATGTTAGTAAAGAAAGGTGCGTTCCAAACATCTAGTAAATTTATGCAAATGACCATTCTAAACCAGGCACCACCACCGGCAGTTCAACCTTTAACAAAATGTTCAAATTATTTCTGCTGTGGTCGATTCGAGATTTAATGTTCAATGTTTTAATCCACCAAAAAGTATCTGTGAATATATTAACAAAGTCAAGCGGAAGAAGAAAACGATAAAAGCAAACAAGAAAACATCACAGGTTCCATATTTACCGGGTTTCATTAGTTACAAGTACCGCAGACAGATAATGAAACAGAAGCCAAACTTGTATCTAATAGAACATATTAATAGTAACACATCGATTGAAATCTAAACCGATAACAAACTGTTTATGACGTCATCGACCACGTTATAGAAACAAAGGGCATATTCCATCTGCCATGAGTTGTGTACATTGTTTACAGGAAGATTATTATTATTATTATTATTATTATTATAAAATTAAGTAAACCAAAAATTGCATAATTAAGACTCATTATGAAATATTAAAAATGACACTTGATGGGAACGTGACCACTGTGACGAAGGCTGTCCATGGGGGATATTTGGCTAAACCTCAATGAACCTTCAGCCTTAACCAAATGCAGCAAGTTTGATTTACCCTTCTATACAAACTTAGCTTTATCTCAGCATTGAATACATTTTCAGTGCTAAATTTGTGCCATTTATTGTATGAGTGGTTATTATGTTCGTAGGTCAAGTGACATTGATATACCTGACCTACAAATAGACTTATTAAAGTTGAAAGTTTTACCTGTCTGAAGAAGCGCGAGAAATGCTGTGAATGTTCTTCAACAACGTTTCAAAGATCATTATCGCTCAATATAAAAGAGTTTATAAATCTTAATGGTACATATGTAAAGCTCAGATAATTTATAGTAGTCAGGCGTTATTACAAACACGAATCACAGAGAAAACTTATAAAGAAAATGCCTAACCTTTAGCATTGAAGTTGAGATGTATTCATTTTGCAAGTTAAAGAGTGCATATTGCAGTGTAATGGCTGGGTCTAGTGCTCTACAAAGAAATATATGTATGTGCATCAACAAACTGAGAATGACTGAAACATGTAATACCATCAAGATCATTAGTAACATTACTGAACCATTTCTTACACTAGTACACCACCCTCATTACCAAGAGCCATGTTTTCCAGAGATAGTATCAGACATTTAGTCCATGTTTCCCGTATCAAACAATCGCATATCTTTATAACTTCACATCAGTGCTCTATGTTTAAACGATCAAGTACATATCTTATGCAGTGTTAAAGTCAAACTTTCCATATATAAATTACTAAACAAAGTTGTGACTATATATTAATATTTATGTCATTACTCCTTTCGTTGTGCTAAAATTCTAAGGACACTTTAGGTATTATGATACAAAATTCAATTTCTTTAACTTACTATTATAAAATGATTTATCATATTTTTGAATCTTGTATGAACTGAGAGAGATATCTTGAAAAACTAAGACCTTAAATATGATAATGATTGGTCTAGATACCATTTTAGCACTTCATGCGTGGCTCAGAAATGCAAAAGTGATAAACAAATTTTATTTTTCATTAAAAAGAAGTAAACATATTCTGTATGTCTTCAAATATGCCATACTAGTAAATCTCTTAATTAAGAAGCCATACCTGTATATCTCTTAATTAAGAAGCCGCGATAAAGGGCGCGGGTTTGAATCGTACCATCGGATCAGCCAGGGTCGGCTACTATGGTGCGTCCTTGAGGAAGGTACTTTACTCCAATTGCCTAGACACTAAATAACCTACTTGTGTTGCTGTACCATAAAACACCAAACACCAAACCATATACTCTAATCAGTGCAAACGTAATTGTTTAAAATAAAAATTGCAAAGATAAAAAACAAAAATGCATGCAAGAAAGAAAGCAACAAATAAAAAAAAATCATACCATAACTAAATCCGAAAATTGAGAAACAGAATAAACACAAATATCATATTTCGGTCAAATAACAAATAAACGAACAAACTTACACAACGCCATCAAGATTTACGGTAAGGTATGTGTACCAAGCGAAGAACCGACGATTTATTTTATCGATGCGTGTATCTTTTCACACTTAACTTTTTTTCTGCCAAAATGCCGTTACTACAGAAAGAGCTCACCAAATGTCTGTATACCTTTACCTGACTTTACATATCGTTCATGTCTGTGGAATTTCACATCTTGATTTCAGATTCGCAGTTTCGGTGAACTAAACTGTTTCATTGCCAACAACATGTTTTTGTTTTTTGTTTTGTTTTTTCAGAGCGGGGGAGGGGGGAGTTCGTGCAAGATTGCTGACGTATTCTGTTTCGTAACAGTTATTTGATGTAAGATTGACTATAAACTGCAATAATTTCAATCTGTTCTGACCACAGTTTACCACTACTTGTACACGACTTTCCTCTGACATTGAGCTATAATATACAGGCATGAAATAACGGTTACGCTTCTTCAAGAGTTAAAGTCCTGTTCTATATTCCAAAATCATGACATTATTTTCAATATGTAGTTTGTACATTTCACCATGAAAGCAACTTCAAAGCTCACGATTAATTGATTGATTGATTGATTGATTGATTGATAAATTGGCGCTGAACAGTGTCTTAGTAATTTGTGTACCAATTTGGTTTCAGTTTCACGTGTTGAAAATGGCAAAATCTTGGTTGACTTATATAGGTCCTTTTGTCAGCTGGCCATCAAATAAAGGTCAATTATTGACAAATGAGGCCTAAAATCGTCTGTAAATTTCCTCTGTTGGTACAATGTAGATCCGTCAGTCTTTTACACACCACCCACTCAACAACTGAATAGAAATTGATCACACTTGGTAAATTAGCTAATCTTGAGGCCCTCCCCTTGGGTCCAGGATATGTGGATGGGGTGGGTTTCAAATATACACAACGTTCCATTCTGTATGCGTCCGTTATGATCCCTTGGTTGCTGTCTGTGTGTGTAGGTGAGCACCAGATGAAGAGGGGTATGAAATATATAGTGAAAGCAATGGGATTTGAAATGGTGAGCCATCAGACATGCGCTAATTTTTGTCGAGCAGACTTTTGTGGCTGCGAGACTTGGCAGTCACTTTTCGAGCATCTACATTGTGTAAATGTTTTGGTAAAGATTTGTTTTCATTTGCTTATGTTTCCTTAACTCCATAATAGATTGTATTGCTCTTTGGGGTGATTTATTATAAAGCAAGGTATGTTATACACCTGCTTCATCCTTTGACTTTGGGATCAAGGTCACGAACTTAGAATATTCTTGTTTAGGTTGTGGTTATAGTTTTTCATCTGCTTATATTTCCTAACTGTTTGATGGATTATGTTCATACTTTGGATGATTCTTTATAAAGCAAAGATATTTCATGCTGTGACACATCCACACCCTCCTTTGACCTTGTGGTCAAGGCTACTGACTTAGAGGATTTGCTGTTAGGTTTTGGTCAATATTTTAATTTGCTTATATTTCTTTGACCCCTTGATCGTGTGGTTTAGTTCATAGCCAAAGAATATGACTTGAACATGACTTCTACATGCAGACTTCTTAAATGATTTTTTAAATGTCTCTGTTGAGAATAGAGACATGATTGATCAGACCGATTTTGGAATTGATTTTCTGTATGCATCCCATGTGATAGCAATGGATGGGGAATGGTTGCCGTCATTGTCAAGAGTTTTCCACTTACAATATTTTAGTGTTCATTCATAGCATAAGTTGCAAGTGTACATATTTGATTGTTTCCAAAGTTTTACTTCAAAATTCTTCTAAATAACCCTTAATGACAATTAGGGTGCACGTTGCTAGGTGAGGTTACGTTAGCTCTGCAAGTTCCTTTCTATTCTTCTAATGGTGGGGACAGTAGAGTTAACGTTTTGTTGTAAAGAAATGTCTAGGCATTGATTTTAACAAAAGAAAATTGTTATGGGATTATAAAACTATTTTGTTCTACTGGTTCCAAGTGCTTTACAGTGCAAATTGGTCATGAACCTATTGTTGCCATTATGGGATTTTCAAAAAGGCTGAAGTAGCCGTTTTCGGTATACAGATTGATGGTAATCGAAAATAAATGGCTACATTTCTAACATGTTTGCATTTTGGAACGCAAATAACTAGATGGATTTTGTTGTCTAATGCATAAGCATTTTATATTTTGTTAAAATCGATGAAAAAATACCCTACAGCCAGCCTCAACTGCCAGATTAACAAGATTTGGCAAATTTGCTGAAAATGTTCATGTATTTGATTAGCGCTCGAAAGTCCCCACTATCGAGCATTGTCAGTTAAGTCGCCAGCAAACGATTTTAAACCTCAGTGGTCATAAATTTATCTCTGTTGAATGAAAGTAGCAACGGGTCCTATATAACTCAACCAAGATTTGCAATTTTTCGATACGTTAATCTGAAGCTAAATCAGAACACAAATTACTAAGACACTGACAGAAAGCTCATTTTCTGCCTGGTCTTATGATGCATGTGTTATAATATTAATTTTAGTTGAAACGAGTTTGTTTAAATTGTCATAAGCCTTATATAATCCTAACCAAAATCTGTCACGTGTCTTCCAATATGACAATATAACGTCATCTGAAAGGGTCTATATGTAAAATATATATAATGATAATTCTTTACAGCATGTCATAATTTGTTCATTGTAAAAAATGTTGCAAATGTAAAATGGGACAACAATTTTAATGAAACGGAACTAGTGTAAAGAACTAGATTTTTTTTCCATATTGTGTAAACTGAGTGGATTTCGTGGTTGATAAGGAAAGAGTGGAAAGTTTTTGCACGAATCGTTTTAGTGCAATAAAACTTATTAATTATTTGTATTACTGTGAGATATTTCTCATTTAGGTATCCTTCCTAAACAAGGTAATTTCATTCTGTTCGATTCCGAAGTTTTTTATGCGCATATAATCTGTTATGCATGTGACCTAAAAATGTTTTCATTTCTATTTTAGTATAAAATAGGCCAAATGTGTGCAGTGATCATATTATTGCAAAGCTTTATCCTATTTTCGTAAAGAGAATGTCAATGTTGCATTTTATGTATTATATACAGTATCTAGGAGACACGTTTTATATAAACTTCACACCAGTATTTTTGTGAAATAAATCGCTTGCAAGTACCGTATTATCACTGTCAATGTCAGCCGCCAATATTGGCTGTCCCTAACGTCAAAGCTGATTGTTTACAATACTGACGTGCGCTTCATAACGTAATTCAAACCCCCTACTGCCATGCCGAACGTAGCCGTCATCGCTGCAAGTAAAACAGAAACCAATACTTTAAAACATGACCTATCTGTTTTCAGGTGATAGTTCCAGCTATTAGAACTTCGTTTTTTTAACTTTTATTCTCGTCGAAATCGTCACAAACTTAAGTGCCTTGCTCCCCCCCCCCCTCCTTTCAAAGCACACAGCTTGCAGTTATGTGTGGCTTTATCTTTAATTTTCTGGATTTATTTTGTCTCGAACTATGTCCATAGCTGTAGTGTATACAATACTGCAGTGAACATAACCCGACCGCGTGACGCAACGAACCACTCGGAGATGCTCTGATGCTTTCATATCATTCATACATTTTACCTCGGCGACGTGGCTGTGCGCAGCACACGGTAGATACAATGTCATTACCTAACATCGATAGTAATTTAGAGCAGAATTTTCCCGGGGACGACGAAATTCTACTGAACGATCGAAATAAAATCATACAGCGGTTTTCCCCCAGGTGTGTGTGTCTGTGTGTGGAGAAATATAACCATAAGTAGTTGTTCCCCAATGGAAAATGATTTAATGATTCAGACGTAACATTTTCAAGGAGGGGGGGGGGGGGGGTTGCTATTCCAGAGCCTTTTTTTCCGCGAGGAAAATCGGCTCTGATAAAAACTACCCTGCGTGACTGGCAAGTCATTAATATGATCCAGCGAAGTTGTTAGCCTAAGGTGTATGTGCTTTTGTATATAATTTCTTGAATCAAAGCGTTCTTTATTG
Source organism: Margaritifera margaritifera (assembly GCA_029931535.1). Lineage (NCBI taxonomy): Eukaryota > Metazoa > Mollusca > Bivalvia > Unionida > Margaritiferidae > Margaritifera > Margaritifera margaritifera. The sequence continues at coordinate 13,329,665 of JAQPZY010001696.1, read as the reverse complement.
GCAGTAAGCAATGTATATCTTGGCAGTTTTTTGTCCAAATTGTATTTCGATTTACCGAGATGATTAGGCTATTGTTGATTGCAACTTGGCCATCCAATTGATAAACATTTGGAAGAAACATAAGCATAGAAAGTTAAAGTAATGCACGGCATAGCAAACTAATAGCCGTATAATTGTAGGTGGATGGCTAATTAAGTTAGAACTATGTAATTATTAATGTGACTACAAAGCTTAGCATGCCAAGTTTAAGTTCTTTATTGGCAAAGCACAAAGTCAGTTTCTATCCATAACCTGGCATACTTACAGTGCGAGTACGTTGATAGACGTGCATACTAAGTAATAGCAGTCAGGTAAGTCTATTATGCTATTAAATCTTTTCTTTAAACTTATCTTCAAATGCACACTTATATTCTCATGTAAAAAGTCGTTCATAATTTGTTGAACAATCACTACAGAATAAAAATGCTTTACAACACTAGTAAAACAGTTGTTGCTTAAACAACATTCCTTAAACCATAATGACATTCGAGGAGGAAATTTAAGTGATCCACGATGCTAAGTGTTCATTAATTTATAAATATTTCCAATGGCATTTATTTGTGCCTTGTCTGCTATTCTTTCTAGCTTTTGTCTGGGTATGATAGAACTTTTAATTTTTTTAAAAATGGGCACATGTATTTCTTTGATATTTGAAATCTAATTTGTTTTGTAAACTAAACCTCTTCCAACCATATTCTTAATTTAGTTTTCTATTTCATTAGTGTATTTTTACATGTTTTTTTTTATTCACCTTAAAGTGCATAATTATTTTGTTTATGTTTCCTCATATACTAAATATGATATGTCGTCTGAGTGGAATATAGCTGATAGTTAAAACTGCACTGAGCTCTTTATAATTTCTAACTTGTAAACTACTCTTTTTTGTTCTTGCTGTGACTTGGATTTCATGATAATGTCTGCGAAATACAGAAGACTTTAGGCCCTGCACTAGAATTTTTTTTTTCTTTTGTTTATTTTTTTTAAAAGAAATTCCAACGCGTCTCATTTTTAGAACGAGCCAACAGAATCTTTGATTTCATCAATGCTCTTGGCACGAGAACAAATTAATGACTGACTTTGTTTACTTCCTCTTACCGTGGATAATCCTAGAGTTACTTTCATATATGTACATGAAACAAAAGATTGTAAACATATTTAAGGACCAGGATGATTTAAAATAGTGGTTTTCATGTGCACGTACGCTTTGATGTTATCTGGTAGTTATCGTAATTCAAGAATGAGATGATTAAACTGGCAGAGATAATTTTCATCTGACAAACAACACATTTAAAATACTTTACTCTTTTTTGCGAAAAAAAATTAAACAATACTCCATCTTTGATGTTTGACAATACAATTCATATTTAAATACGTAAGTACTCAAGACTAACTACACGGAACGTATGAATTCGTTTAATTTAGTTGAACAGGGGCCCATTTAGGAGAATGAATTATTGACGTAGAATATATATAAATACTCCGATCTGAAAATATAGCCAAAGATATACAGATTGATTTGTTCATAATATTGATCTTGACAATAGACGAAACCAAATGACAGGAAGGTGAGATAGATATCGCCATCGCAGAAACGTTATTTATGGGCTACCTTCCTTTTCACCTATCCATATTTCTTACTACCCTGACAATTTGCGGAGTTTCTGCGCAGTTAGCCTATCTGTCTATTTAACACACTTAATCAAACTGGAAAAATATATACATAAGCCATCCTTTAACAATGGTTGAATGACTGAAACTTTATGGAAAGCAACAACGAAACAAAAAGAGTTCAGAATTGTACTATTACGCCATCAATGACATTCAATCAATCAGAAACTGCCATGTTCATTCGCTTGCTTATACGAATAGGTGATTTGCTCGATTTGTATCTTGTTGGGTCCATATACTATGGCCTTAGATGAAATCCTTCTAGACTGCCATTCTTTCCATTTCAAAACTAATATTTACCGCAAGTAGCTTGCATCACTAAGGTATGGGATGGAGATCAGCGCTGAAAATACCAAGCTAATGACAAACAACCCGAGTGGTATCCAAAAGGAAATAAGAGTGAATTGACAGAAGCTGGGCACAGTGACAAGCTTCAAATACATAGGTGCTATCGCAACTGTTGAAGGTTCAAAACCTGAGGTTCTTTCCAGGATCGCATAGACAACAACTGAACTGGCTAGGCTGAAGCCTATTTGGAAGGACAGCAACATCAAGATCAAGCTTATACGCTCCCTCGTCATGTCCATATTCCTGTATGCATGTGACACATGGACCCTGACCGAAGAACTAGAGAGAAGAATCCATGCCTTAGAGATGAGATGTTATCGAAGGATCCTGAAAATCTCATACTTAGACCACATCTCGAATGAGGAGGTGCGCATTAGAATCCAAAGTGCAACTGGGCCGTATGAAGATCTGCTCACTGCCGTAAAGAAACGCAAACTAAGATGGCATGGTCACGTCGCACGCTCATATGGCCTGTCAAAGACAATCTTACAGGGCACAGTGAGAGGAAAAAGAAAAACGAGGCAGACAGAAGAAGAGATGGGAAGATAATATCAAAGAGTGGTCAGGCATGGACTTTGCAAAGTCATAAAGAGCAGTGGAGAAAAGGGCAAAATAGATAGAGATTGTTGCAAACTCATCAGTGGCGCCTCCACGACCAGCCACGTTACATGAGAGAGGAGATGAGATGAGAGAACTTGCTAACATATTTCCCAAAGATATTCCAAGATAAATTTCAGAAATTTTACGATTACAAAGGTAGACTGCACGAGAAGACTTAAGAAACCAAACTGTTTTAATCTGCCAAATACAGGACTCATGCTTGTATCTTAAAATCATGGATGAAGTTCCTAAGCCGCCCGCCACTGCGCAAATTGTATGAATACGTTATTGAATTTACAGTCTAACTGACGTAAAATCATAATAGTCGCAACAAGATTTCTTCAGTATGTGAAATTTGGGAACATTATTTTCAACCGGCACCCATTATTTAGAAAGCCAGACAAACTTAACAGTTCAACCTTTAACAAAATGTTCAAATTATTTCTGCTGTGGTCGATTCGAGATTTAATGTTCAATATTTTAATCCACCAAAAAGTATCTGTGAATAGATTAACAAAGTCAAGCGGAAGAAAAAAACGATAAAAGCAAACAAGAAAACATCAGTTTCGACAATTACGGGGTGTCATTAGTTACAAGTACCGCAGACAGATAATGCAATAGAAGCCACACTTTTATCTAATAGAACATATTAATAGTAACACATCGATTGAAATCTAAATTGATAACAAACTGTTTATGACCCCATCGACTACGTTGTTGAAACAAATGGCATATGCCATCTGCCATGAGTTGTTTATATAATTTATGGACAGATTATTATTATTATTATTATTATTAAATTAAGTGGACCAAAAATTACATAATTAAGACTCATTATGAAATATTGAAAATGACACTTGATGGGAACGTGACCACTGTGACGAAGGCTGTCCACGGGGGATGGTTGGCTAAACCTCAATGAACCTTCAGCCTTAACCAAATGCAGCAAGTTTGATTTACCCTTCTATACAAAATTAGCTTTATCTCAGCATTGAATACATTTTCAGTGCTAAATTTGTGCCATTTATTGTATGAGTGGTTATTATGTTCGTAGGTCAAGTGACATTGATATACCTGAAAGTTTTACCTGTCTGAAGAAGCGCGATAAATGCTGTGAATTTTCTTCAACAACATTTCAAAGATCATTATCGCTCAATATAAAAGAGTTTATAAATCTTAATGGTACATATGTAAAGCTCAGATAATTTATAGTAGTCAGGCGTTATTACAAACACGAATCACAGAGAAAACTTATAAAGAAAATGCCTAACCTTTAGCATTGAAGTTGAGATGTATTCATTTTGCAAGGTAAAGAGTGCATATTGCAGTGTAATGGCTGGGTCTAGTGCTCTACAAAGAAATATATGTATGTGCATCAACAAACTGAGAATGACTGAAACATGTAATACCATCAAGATCATTAGTAACATTACTGAACCGTTTCTTACACTAGTACACCACCCTCATTACGAAGAGCCATGTTTTCCAGAGATAGTATCAGACATTTAGTCCATGTTTCCCTTATCAAACAACCGCATATCTTTATAACTTCACATCAGTGTTCTATGTTTAAACGATCAAGTACATATCTTATGCAGTGCAGAACTCAAACTTTCCATATAGCAATTACTAAACAAAGTTGTTAATATTTATGTTATTATTCCATTCGCTGTTCCAAAATTCTAAGAACACTTTAGGTATTATTATACAAAATTCAATTTCTTTAACTTACTATATGGACTGGAAGAAATATCTTGAACAATTAAGACCGAAAAATGATAATGTTTGGTGTGGATAATATTTTAGCAATTAATGCGTGTCTCAGAAATACAAAAGTGATAAACAAATTTTATTTTTCGTTAAAAGGAAGTACAAATATACTGTACGTCTTCAAATATGCCATATTGTATAGTCCTTAATAAAGAAGCCGCGGTAAAGTGTGTGGGTTTGAATCGTACCATCGGATCAGCCAGGGTCGGCATCCTTGAGAAAGGTTCTTTACTTCAATTGCTAAGACACTAAATAACCTACTTGTGTTGCTGTACCATAAAACACCTAACACCAAATACTATCCTTTAATCAGTTGACTCTAAAAAAAGTGAAACGTGTTTTTTTAACATAAAAACTACAAAGATATAATAAATGTATGCAAGAAAGGTGGAATGCAACAAATCAAAAATCATATCATAACTGAATCCGAAAAATAGAGAAACAGAATAAACATAAATATCCCATTTCGGTCAAATAATAAATAAATGAACAAACTTACACAACACCATCAAGATTTACGGTAAAGTATTTGTACCAAGCGAAGGACCGACGATTTATGCTTTCGATGCGTGTATTTTTTCACACTTTTTTTTGCTACCGTTTGCTACAGAAATAATTCGCCATATATATATATATATATATATATATATATATATATATATATATATATATATATATATATATATATATACTTTTACCTGACCTATATATCGTTAATGTCTGTGGAATTTCACATCTTGATTTCAGATTCGCAGTTTCGGTGAACTAAACTGTTTTATTGCCAACAGAATGTTTATGTTTTTTGTTTTGGGTTTTTTTTCTGACGGGAGGGCTGGGGGATTCGTGCAAGATTGCTGACGTATTCTGTTTCGTAACAGTTTTTTTTATGTACGTTTGACAATAAACTACAATAATTCCCATCTGTTCTGACCACAGTTTACCACTACTTGTACACGACTTTCCTCTGACATTGTGCTATATTATATAGTCTTGAAATAACGGTTGCGCTTCTTCAAGAGTTAAAGTCCTGTTGTATATTCCAAAACAAGACATTATTTTCAACATGTAATGCGTACATTTCACCATGAATGCAGCTTTAAAGCTCATGATTGATTGATTGATTGATTGATTGATTGATTGATTCTGAACAGTGTCTTAGTAAATTGTGTACTAATTTGGTCTCGTTTCACATGTTGAAAATGGCAAAACTTGGTTGACTTATATAGGTCCTGTTGTAAGTTTGCCCTCAAATAAAGGTCAATATCTGACCAATGAGGTTTAAAATAGTCTGTAAATTTCAAATATTGGTCATAATGTAGATCTGTCAGTCTGTTACACAAAACCCCCTCAACCATTGAATAGAAATTTATCACACTTGGTAAATTAGCTACTCTTGGGTCCTCCCTTGGGTCCCGATCGTGAGGATGAGTGTGGGTTTCAAATACACATGCGTCCGTCATGACCCCTTGGTTGCTCTGTGTGGGTATAGGTGAGCACCGGAGGAAGTGGGGTATGAAGTATACTGTAAAAGCAATGGGATTTGAAAAGGTGAGCCATCAGACTTGCGCTATTTTTTGTCGAGCAGACGTTAGTAGATGCGAGATTTAGCAGTCACTTTTCCAACGGCTGCATCAGCATTGTGTAAAGGTGTGTGTGTGTGTGGGGGGGGGGGGTATGCTTATGTTTCCTTAACTCCCTAATGGATTATATTTATATTAATCCTTGGTATGATTTCTTATGAAGTTAGTTATGTTATACACCCGCTTCATCCTTTGACCTTGGGATCAAGGTCACGGACTTAGAATTTTCTTCTTTAGGTTTTAGTTATAGTATTTAATCTGATTATATTTCCTAACTGTTTGATGGATTATGTTCATACTTTGGATTATTCATTATAAAGCAAAGATGTTTCATTATGTGACAAATCCGCACCCTCCTTTGACTTTGTGGTCAAGGCCACTGACTTAGAAGATTTGCTGTTAGGTTTTGGTCAAGTTTTATATATTCTGCATCACACCCGCTCGCGCCTTTGACCGTGGGGTCTAGGTCACAGTCAGAGAATATAGGATATGAACGTGAGTTCTACATGCAGTCTTCTTGTTAAATGATGTTTTTATGTTAATGTCTACCATAGAGCCATGATTGATCAGACAGATTTGGTGATTTTATATCTATATTCATCCCAGGTGACGGAAATGGATGAGGAATGGTTGTCATCATTGTCAAGGGTTTTCCACTTCCAATATTTTAATGTCTATTCAAAGCATAAGTTGCAAGTGTACAAATGTGATTGTTTCCAAAATTTTGCTTCAAAAGCCTTCTAAATAACGCTAATGACAATTAGGGTGTACATTGCTAGCTGAGGCTACCGTGATGAAAATTACGGTGTACATTCTACCTGAGGTTGCCTTAGTTCTGCAAGTCTCTTTCTATTCTTCTAATGGTGGTGCCATTAGAGTTAAGGTTAGGCTATGGCACTGTTGTCTTGTTGTAAAGAAATATATATGCATTGATTTTAACAAAAGAAAATTGTTATGGTATTATACAAATATTTTTTCTACTGGTTCCAGTTGCTCAGTAACCTATTTCTTCCATTATGGGACTTTCCAAAAAGCTTAAGTAGCCGTTTTCGGTATACAGATCGATGGTAATCGAAAATAAAAGAGACTACAAACAGTAGATTTCTAAGATGTTTGCACTTCGAACGCAAATAACTAGATGTAAAAATTGTTCTATAAAGCATAAGCATTTTTTATTTTGTTAAAATCGTAAAAATAAAAATAAAAAAATAAAAAAATACAACCAGCCTCAAGGGTCATATTGCCAAGATTTGGCAAATTTGCTGAAAATGTTCATGTATTTGATTAAACCTCATAAGACCCCACTATCGAGCATTGTAAGTTAAGTCACCAGCAGACGATCTTAAATCTCAGTGATCAGAAATGTATCTCTATTGAATGAAAGCTAGTAACGGGTCCTATATAAGTCAACCAAGATTTGCCATTTTCGATACGTTAATCCGAGACTAAATCAGAACACAAATTACTAAGACACTGACAGAAAGCCCATTTTCTGCCTGGTCTTATGATGTATGTGTAATAATATTAATTTCAGTTGAAACGAATTTGTTTAGATTGTTATAACCCCTATATATAAGCCTAGCTCAAATCTGTCACGTGTCTTCCAATATCGCTGCCACTAACGTCATCTGAAAGGGTCGATGAGTAAAATAGCAATGTACAAGCAGAGCTTGTGTAACCTTAGGCCAATATGGGACTCTATTTAAATTTAACATTACGCCTGGCATTATGGAGTCGAAGGGAAATTTTCATTACGAATGGCAATATGGCCCCTATATGAATTTAACATTACGAGACACACTAGAGTTTATGAATCTTGAGCATAGTGGGCCAGACACACCTAATAACAGACAAGGACTCACCCTAACGGACCAATGCCCATTCTGACTGACCAATACTTATGCTGACAGACCGCAACTTATTCTGTCTAACTAACTCATACTGTTACTGACCAACATCTATTCTGACTAACCAACACCTATTATGACTGACCAAACCAACTGTGGCAGAACAATACCTATTGTGACTTACTAGCACCTATTCCGACTGACCAATACATATTCTGACTGACCAAAACATATGTGACTCGCCAACACCTATTTTAACTGACCAACACCTATTGTGACTGAACAATACATATTGTGAGTTACAAACAACTATTGTGACTGACAGAGCGGTAACTCAGTTGGTAGAGCGTCCGACTCATAATCCAAGGGTGACGGGTTTGATACGCTCCCAGGCCAGCCCAGGTTGACTGCCCTAGAGTGTCCTTGGGAAAGGCACTTAGATCCAATTTCCTTGGCATGATATAGGTAATAATATGTTAAAAGTGCCGTTAAAACCAACAACATCAACTGACTAATACCTATTGCGATTGACCAAAACGTATTGTGGCTCACCAATACCTTTTTTGGCTGACCAACTCCTATTCAGACTGACTAACGCCTATTATGACTGATCAACACCTTTTCTGACTGACCAATACCCATTGTGACTGACAAACGCCGAATTTAACTGACCAACACTTACTGTGACTGACCAATACTGGTTCTGACTAAGCAGTAGTAATTCTGACTGACCAATACCTATTGTTACTGACCAATACCTATTTTGATTGACTACCGCCTATTCTGGCTGACCAAAACCTATTCTGAGTAACCAACACCTATTTTGACTGATCAACATTAAAGACATCGATGGAAATTTAACATGACGATTTTAATAAGTTCGGAAACTATGGAGTTCTATGAAATGTGATGTATACAGCAATCAGAGTGAAACAAATGAAACAAATATCATAGGGCAAGAAATCAAAAACACATTTATTATAGCAAACTCACAGGGAAGAATGGGTTGAGGAAAAATCTACATACATTGTAACAAATCCACGGTCGTCGAAAATGAGTTTTGATTCGCTGTCAGCTGTAGCGCGTCTTGTTCCAGCCTCAACCAGAGTGCGTCTTAATAATCCTGTCCACCTCTTAAGTATTTTAAGGAACCGTTCCGTACTGAAGAGTAAAATGTAGTATTGTAATATGTCAATTTCAAATGTGTTCCGTATTTTGATGTTATTCAGGTGGCAACCCTACCTTCCATCATGTGTTGTTTATATGCCAATCACAACGTGGGCTGCCGTGTCGCGTGACTATCAGATGATGTACAGAGGCATTTTTACCATCAACAATCACTCGCGTGTTTTGTATACACTAATAAGAACCCGGGATGACATGTAGAGGTCCCAATTTTCTAGACGGAAAATATATCCGCACCTACCATCACCCACATTATTTCGACGCGATTACGAATATCAAAGGATTTCTCGGATATAGTTACTTTTGCGAAAAAGGTGACATAGGCTTCAACAATAGGAATCAATATGTACATTGTGGAGAGAGATATTGTCACTGTTTAGAGTCATGTTTTTGAGGGAGAACAGAATGATTCCGTGTTCCTCATGTTAAACCAATTGGTAAGTCAATCATGTTACGACCGACATAACTGAAACAGTTCCAACAAGAGAAAAGTGATTGTGATTTACTAGTATTGTGTCAAAAACGAGGACAGAATGTTCGTATTTGTTCAGAAGAGAAACCATATCTATTTCGATTATCAGTGTTACATTCAGCAATACTTCAGCGAACAAGACAGACAGCCGGACAACCACAACCAGTAAAAAAAAGTGAAATAATCCTGTAGATTTTATAATTTGTTACTTTGAATCTTTACAAGACACGGGCATTCGCAGCCCTAATATTTGGGTGGAACATTGAACTTGCAGCGAATGTATCCAAGAACCTTTACTTTATCACTGTCGGAATTGTAGTGTACTCCAGGGCTGGAGAATAAAGATATTTAGTGGTCCCAACACTCTTCCCGATTTTGCAAAAAGGGCCTTGGACCCCATCTACAACTGGAACGAATAAAATCAAGATTGCAATTGCGACTCTCACCAGTACGCTACTATGATCGCTCATAATCTCTCTGGATAGGACGTCCAATTTTTTCAAAGGATTTTGCAGAAAAAGGACCTAACTGCCACAAGTCACTGTGAAAGGAGCTAAAATTATTTACGAAAATAGGAACAGTAGAATTTAAGGATTCCATGAGATACTTGGCTATGCCTTTGGGCAAAATGACCAAATTATTTGGAATGACTGACACAGTAAAGGGATATTTTTCTCCTTTATTCAACACCGACGAAACTCAACACATCGTGCAACCCCATGAGTCTGACGCACGACACCACAACCCAGGCAGTATGCGATCAGATGAGCGGGAGAATTTCTACATATGGTACGAAACTAACTCTTATGACACTTTTGATTTACCAGAAGAAACGCTTAAGTGTAGTCGGTCCGATGTGGATGTTCTAAGACACTGTTGTGGAAAATTTCAACAGCTATTTATAGAACACAGCTGCATCGACTCTTTGAAGGAAACAGCTACCATTGCCGACGGTTTTGGATTGGTGCATGCCCTAGAATTCGCTAGCTATTGTGCCACATCAACCATATCAATCAGTGAGTCGTCGATGTTCGGCAAAGGCATTGTGTTGGTTGCATTACGTATGTGAGACTCGATTCAAACCGATAAAACATGCCAGAAACGGGGGATAAAACAAGATCGGTCCGTATTCGGCCAATAGACGGGATTTTGAAGACCAAAAGCACATGATCGAATTTCATGGCTGTCTCTGGCACTGATGTGACATGTATTATCCTCATCGAGAACTGGAAAATTCCTATACGGGGTTAACCACGGAAGACCTGTATGAAAGTGCGTACTAATGATGTCCGATGTTCGGAGATAAAGGATTCCAGATGGTGGAAATGTGGGAGCACGAATATAATCGATTGCTGAAAGCAGATTTAGAATTGTGACGCTTTGTCGAAGACAACGTCTTCGTACACATCTAACCTTTGGATCCTCTCAACATTTTGTTTGGAGGACAGACCAATACTACACGCTTGTTGCACGTAGCAGGCGAATATCAAGAACAAATCAAATATATCGATCTGTGTTCTTTGTACCCTTGGGTTTGTAAATGTGCTCGATTTCCAACAGCCCACATCGACGTTAAACACATTCGCCAGTACGAAGGCCTCGTCAAATGCAAAGTTCTTCCACATACCAACTTGTACCATTTCGTGTTGTCCCATCATTGCAATGGAAAACTTATGTTTCTATTGTGTCGCTCGTGGGCTGAAAATTGTAATCAGCACGAATCATGCGGCCTTTGACAGGAACGTAGGTGAGTGTGGGACTTGCTCATGCACTCAACTGTTTACGTCAGATCCCTGTCAAAGGAACAGAACAGGTATGACAGATCGAGTCCAGGGATTTGTCGGGATACATCGACGATTAACTAAAATTGAAACAAGAGGCTAAGGGTTATCTATCATAGAGAAGAAAAGTTTCATTCAAGCGTTGTTGGTGATCAGTAGACGCATTCGAATTGGACCACGTCGGGCTCAACGATGGAAGACGAGCTGAAACTAACTAAATGCCAAAAGTTTCCCCATGACATAATACTTGATAGATCCAAGATGATTCTTTCAGATGAAAGACGATTAAAGGAAACTCATTAAACACAGCGAATTCATACAAGAAGATCTGATATTGGTGAAATACGAAGAGACGATCGAGTTTGTGGAAAACAACATGTTAACCAACGCCCGTTTAAACTGTACTCAGTTTTGGACTGTGTGCTTTACTTTTGACATTGATAGCTGTGTGTACATCGATTAACCTTGATGTTATTACCCACATTGGTAAGACGAACGTTTAATAGTATGGAATGACTAACATCCCCAATATATTATTCTCAGTTTTGCCAGTGGCAGAACCAACAATTCCATATACCAGTACGGATATACAAAAAGACAAATTTACATGAAATGCAAAGTGAAAGGGCTCACACTCAACTATTGTACCGGTCAACTGCTGAACTTTGACTTGTTAATCACCACATCGTCAGTTAACCATTGAGAAATGTGTATCAGATCGTCTAAGAGTAACGGGTTCGACTTCCCGATTAAAACAATATACCATACCATATGGATACCTCCGTCCAGTAGAAAATATCCTGGGAATGAGATAGTTTTGACCAGAGACGTAAACAAAGAAAGATATTTTTAACGGAACAAAATACGAGTGTGATTCTGTGCGCTACGACAAACTCGATGCATTCTCTTTTCCTACTCTAGGGAGCAATGCGGTTCCCTTGCTAATATATAGATATCATCATAAGCATCGTCATCTCTGTTACAACGCACACTTCGCAGCTCTGTTCGAAATCTACCCCCACCTTATTTCCGAGAATCAAGATGAAAGCCGTTACACTGCATGGTGATTGTGATTTTTTCCAGTCGATTGAACATGTTCGAATGTAAATGACCTCTCCGAAAGCTTTAGCTAGAGCAGGATTTGTGTATATGGTGAAGGAGACAAAGAACAGTGTTTCAGTTGCGACTTGAGACTCCATATTCAGCCTACGAGGACATTCCACTATATTCACATGGCTGGTCCCAACAGCGTCTAAAAACTCTTATTCTTTTCATTATACCAACTAAATTAAATGTATCTTCTTTGTATAAAAAGACTTGTGATTCTAGAGATATTTTCGTAGATACCTTTGAAAACGCATTTAAAGCTATAGTTCTTGGATTTCGTTTACCTGTAGACTTACTTTGGCAAATTTATCGCTATTCCATCAGAATATGTTATGGCGGCAATATCGACAACAACCAATACCAAATATTTGTCAATTTCAAAGTGTTGCGAATGCCGATGAATACCAATCTACCCCTGTGTGAGGAAGAGATTGGCTGCACCTTGTCGAAACACCACACATACCAAGAATTTTGTGTCGTTAGACATTTGCACCAACAGACTTTACAATGGAATAATTTACGCAACTCGCAAAATATTTGAGTGGATACCTGGAGATTAGACGAAGTCCACAATCAAGAGGTCGTGAGTGAATGCTTACACTGCTACCAATCACAAGAACAACAACAAAAATTCTGACGGATCGTGCTCTGACAAAAGAAGGAAAGAACAAAAATAACGTTTAAAAATCAATGCTGCCACGGCTGTGACACCGTGTTCATGTGTTGTCTCTTTTCGAAAAAATGAAGCCCTGTTCCTATTCGCTAATAAGGTCTTGTATAATCTGTTCACTCTAAAAATTCAAAAATGCTATGATCATAGCTGTATCATCCATTCACAAAGTGATTAAAGAAAGGTCAAATCGTCAAAGTTAGGAAGCTTAGTATAACCGAATTTTTCAAACGTTTGATCGAGCACAAACAACTCTTGTTCGATCATCCTTGACAATGCATCGTGTGGTGTTACAAAGAGTGGCAATCTTTTTACTCCTTACTGAAAAAAGTTAAAGAGAACACATTTGATTAGTAGAGAATATTCTTCGCGAAGACGACGGAATCGTGTCTGACTCTTGGCAAACTCATCTTGTCATCTTTGAGACGGCTCACTTGCAACATGAGAAACAATATTGAATGGATAAATCAGACTTGTCAGAAACGTGCAAATCGTAACGGTACGAACATTTATTGCAACGCTTTCGAACGTTTCACCAGAAAACTTTAGACAAGACCAGAAATCAAAGGACAAACCAGAGACTACATCGGAATAACATTTATCAGTGAAAATAATCGCAAAAGACAGTACAAATATATCCCTAGATACTCAAGTTTCTCCCGTCAACAAATTCCGCGCATTATTTGGGCCGCAAATTTTTTTTTTTTTACCTGAACAACAAACTAGTGAGCAGCAACATGGACATGTACCCTTACCAATCATACCTAAATAATCTACTCACATATGGAAATGAAGCTAAGAGCACAAGTTTAGAAGTATTGGCAAGATGATTTAAACGAGAGAAGGATTTATCGACTTGTTTTACTAAACACATTGCCAAGAAAATCACGCTACTGACGAAAGAACAGGTGGGTGGCAAGTCGGTCTTCCTAGTTATGTACAACTTGACATATGTTTGATGATGACAACAGACGAGAAATTAGAGTCATATCTGGAGGAAGCTTTGACTGTCATTGAAGAAGAGGATATCTTGAACAAGAGGTATAAAAGCTTGCTACACTGTTCTAAACCTCTTCTGAGTGGCACCAAGACCGAACGCATCGAAGCTTTCTTGCATCATGGTAATAATCCTTTCTGCTCTTCTACTTATCTCACAGACAAGATTAAAGAAAACGTCAAGTTTTATATTATCGCCGCCTATCATTAACTGTGAAGTCGGTGGGTCTTAAAGAATGACTGCCTGGTAACTTTTTTACCCCCTAACAAAGCACCCTGAAATCCAGTGGTCCACGTCAAAGATGAACTTCCTCACTGAAAACCAAAAGACGTTCAAACCTACGCAATCAACACAGACATATGCATCGACCAGGAACACATTGGTTCGCTGTCTACTTTCCCAACGACAACAGCGTGGATATTTTGATTTGTATGGATACCCCCACCCACACACCACCACCACCGCCACCACCGCCACCACCAATAAAGACAGTTGGATTACTTTGTATATATTTTCTTACTTATATAGATTTATTTATAAAGAACAACTTAACACAGCTCTGACGTTCCATACTCAGGATTATTATATACTCATCTTTTTCTCCATTAACTTTGCATTGTCAGAATCGTGCAGTATGTCTCCATACTGCACGGCTTCATACTGCACGACATGTGTGTCTAAAAATAGTATCGCATGTTAGGAACTACTCTGTATTGTAAACAAACAATGTACGCAAATGTAGCAGACACCGGAGCCTTTGCTTTATTAGATTTTGTCTGTGTATGAACTAAGCAAGCTGTTTGAGAGTAGAGATGATAAAGCTGACGATGTGGATGAATTTATTGAGCACAAAAGAAACGTTCAACCAAGCAAGTGACTGAACGTGATATTCACAATGTCCAGCGGTGGCTTTATGACAAGAAACATGAGACATGCAGTATTGAAAATATCATTCTGATAATTTAAACACTTATTTAGCCCATGGTTCAAAGTGTGAGCCGTGATGTCTAGAGTCTATAATAAAATAGCATAAAAAGGCATCTTAAGACCAAATGATATTCCGTGTCTCTCAGAGACCGCCCATTTTACAAGTCCAAGCACTAAATTCGAAATAATGCAACTAAAGAAGGCGACTTTTGTTATAAAAGCAAGTGCCTCGGAGCCAATAAGCCACGATAACGAAGAAGCCTTATTTTCCGCTGACGAAATGGGCTCTCACACCCCGGCCACTTTGCAATTTTGTCTGTTTTAATTTTTTAGAAAATGTTTGGAATTATATTAAAAGTCATATCATGTAGCTGGGGTCCATCCAACAAAGATCATGCAAGTGACAGTACAGACAAATATTTCATCTATAGCTGGTAATAAGAATGGCAATAAATATACTTACTTTTCTGCATCTTGAATTTCTTCAAAATGTACTTTCTGATCCACGGCGCGAAATTGCACTGCAATCTAGACTACATTTCTAACAGAAATCACATTCCAAAGGAGAATTTACTGCACTCCAAAACGAAATGAATTTGATATTTCCTAACAAAAATATTTAATCCTGCAGCTTCTTGAGAATTCGAACTAAAAGAATTTCATATTTTGTCCACCTTATGATTCCAAACTATCAATGGCAGAACAGTAACACATGTGTAGCTTGCTGTCGAGACCAGTCCCTCTAGTTACATGTACATCGTACGTAATCGACCCAGATAATAACGCAAGTCCACCACAATTAAAAGAGCAGAACTGAGTTGGATCGACAGAAAAACAAAATCCCTCCATTCCAGATCAACTGGGAAAGTTGTTCCAAGGCGCAGTCATTCACAATATGACTCAAAATTTCAATTTTAAGTAGACCAAAATGAGATTTCTTTTTGAAACGAATGACTGAGCGCGCGGTACTCTACCAAGTTCAAAGGTCACTGGGCTGTGCCATGTGTGCATGAATACTGTTACTGCTGTGTATTTGTTTAACTACGGTTGTGTATTTACTTTGGAATATAGCAGAAATTTAGTTACTTTGTTTCTTGTAGTGTGTTCTTTTTATTATTCAGCCTTAGGTAGAAAAGCAAAGTGAGTATATAATAAAAAGGTTACTACATTTGTATATGAAAATATGAACTCGTTTTTTCTGAGCTATACTGCACTCCTGACGTCGTGCAGTATAGCTCAGAAAAACTCTTTCATATTTTCCCATACAAATGCAGTCACCTGTAAATACAGCATTGTATCACATCTGAAGCTGCCTCCTGCGATGAAATACGAAAAAGTTAATGAAATATCATGTATTTGAGAAGATGAGTCGCTGACAATGATGAAGAAGACGCCCTTGATATAATGATCGCCATTATAGTTCAAAGTATTACTGGTTTCCATGTTAACTTCTAGGGCTGTACCACAAAGTCTCTGAGAAATATAGAGAAGACAGTTATTTTGTCCAAAATGTTACTAAAAAAGAAGAACAGGGCACTTATGAGGAGATGGATTTTATAGACGCAATACCAGTCAAGAGCATTAAAATGGCTTAGGCATAGATAAATAAAAACAGATAAGTCAACAAAGAACACAATATCATTTGCAAACAACTAATGGCTACAGCTGAAATTAAGAATATAATCTTTGTAATCAGTATTGAACGTAAAGTCATATTTAACTAAAAGCATTTGTACTGTTTTCTTTTCTGAAAAATATTAATTATATATGTTAATGTTTTGTGAACTATTCCAGCAACAAAATATCCGGTTTTACGATTTTTGTTCTTTTACAAGAATTTTCCACGAGTAAAGGCCGATATTAGTTTCACCGTACTGCTCTTTTTTCAAGAAGATTTTGAGCCAAAAAGAACAATTTAGGGGCAAATTTATTTTTTTAATCTATACGTAACAAATTGTGTTTTCATGATGAGGGGAAAAAAGAATCGGCAGAAAATTTGAACACAATGTTCAAAACATTGTCTTTAAAGCAAGGATGTATTTTCGAGCGTATATACGAATAGTTTTACTATGACACCTGTAGCCTAAAATTAAAAGAAATATAATATCCAAATTCAATAATATCCGTCAGAATATTATAATAAAATATTTCAGAAAAAAAGAAACAAAGAGACAAAAAATTAATATCTGCAAAATTGATCTAAATGAGACGTTGATGAAAATACTTGCATAAATTAATGTAAATTCAGCTCCCAAAAAATCATCGTTCTTTTTGATAACTCAAATGACCAAACCTCGTTACTTTTTATTAAAATTTTTTAATTTTTTCTTGTGTAAATTTCGTAGATTTTTTTTTTATCTATGTAGGACAATTTTCATTTTAGTCATGATGTGAAGGAATCAAAAAGGAAAAACTTAAATGCCCTGTCAAAAGAAAGTGTCCAGAGTGAGTCATTTTCTGTGATTCTAATTTACAATTATATATATTTTCGAGCAGATAATTTGCTTATAATATTAAACTATGAATATACTTAATTTGGCTCAGACGACTACGGACCCAAATGAGTCACAAAACATATCATACATATTGTGTAACCGTCGGATTAGTTGTGAAATAGCATCTTGTAAGAGCCAGGAAAGTGGTAGAAACATCTACAGACTTAACGTCGATTATTTGTGTGCAGATACAAACGCGAGACGTGAACTTTAAGCAATTAATCCTATATTCTGTGTCGATCAAACGGAACAAAATAAGTTCTTTTTCATATAGGCAAAGAGAAATCCATCAGATGAATTTCGAAGGTAACATTCTTACTCAGCTGATCCTAAAGAGTTTTACTTCCTAACTGCACCATGCATATTGCTTCCACGCCATTGTTTGTGAGCAGCGATCACCTGTATGATGGGATTTTTCGGAAAAGAAACCACAACAGAGAAACTGTAAATCTTTCTTCTTGTGCACTTTGTTAATTGTCTTTTTAAAGCGGTATCACCGCCGCTGGACATTGATAATTTGTCATATTAATAATTAAGCATCTCAAAGTTTTAGTACTGGTGTATCTGGTTCAACAAAGGTTAATATATATGAAATAATAACCAACCCAAACAAAAATGCATCAACATATTTAGTTAGATAGCGAGCTATAGGAGGATTTTGATTTGGAGGTACATATATTTTAGATATTAAATAGAGCCTATCGTCAAAATTATCTATGTAAAACAATACAGATGCCTCTCTGTATTTTGTTGAAAATATTGGTCGGTAAATATCTGTTAAGGACATTCTGCTTTCATGTTGTTGTGTTGTTGTTTTGTTTTAGTTTTAATTTTTTTTTTTTTTAAATAGTCAAGCGCGCATATAAATTACCCAAGTACATTCATTTTTGGCGAACCTCATTCCCTGTCGTAAATGTCATCTGTCTACATTCTCCAAATGCATAAGTTGTTACTTCTTATTAACTACATTGTTGCAACACTTTCAATCAAGTAGTTAAATCATACCAAAACAAACGAATGCATGTTTGAAAGACCCCAAATGCGAAGTAATTGATCGCTAAATGCGGCTGTAAGAGTGAAAACCACATACTAATATCCTACACAGATCAAGTACTGCATGACTGATTTTAATAGATCGGTCAGCGCACGTCTTGACAGTCTCTTCTGGTATGTAAATGTTGTAAGATAACCAGTATACCCTGGATAAGATAGTGATCGCTGGTTTTATCTCAGCAGTTATCACATGAACATTACCTTGTTGATGATAATGAGTTTTTTGGTGATTATTGTAGTACATTCAAGGAAATAAACAAATTTAGGCCTAAGGTCGCATGCATTTAGAGAGTCTGAAAAGAATTTGAAATCGGTTTCCTGATGCTTCTTCTTCCGTAGGTCCATTCCTTAGAAACCTTACTAATGTGTACAATGTAGTTCCTTGTAATTAATACTGCATTATCTCGTGTTTTTGTTCTAAATAGAAAATTCGTAGTGTGTATTGGGTAGTAGGACTAAGTTCGTGCACGTTTTACAATAGTTCATAATACCATTTGGTTTCGGTTTTAAATGGTTAATTGGAGGCATCTGTTCTTAATGTCCTCAATCCATATTTCACATTAATGTGGATAGATTACCAATAATATCCCGAAAAGATGACGGCCTTAATTAACTATTCTTTTGTAATTTAATTGTAAGAAAGACACCCCGTTAGTAGTTAAGAATGTGTTATGGATTAGGCTATTGCTACGAAGCACTTACAATCAATGAATAATTTGTTCCTCAAGGCTTTTATGTTGTTTGTTTTTAGATCAATGCAATTTATTTGAACTTGTACAGGTTCGTCGGAGTCGTTTTAAAGAAGAGGCATTTTTAAAGTCGAACTAATTCGCTTTAATCAAATATAGTTATAACATTGGTATTTTCTTATAAATGTAACATTGGATACAAACATGTGGTGATATCAGGCTATTAAGAGGGTGTTTCAAATTGATTAAAACAAAATTTAAAGAGTGCCCGACTGGCGCTGAAAAAGTCTGTATTCCAGACTTGCACAATATAGATGAAATGATAATGCTGACTTTGTTGACCTGTTTGTCTCAGTTTATGCTCTTTGTTACATCTGCGTAAGTCATTGCTTTAGATTGGAAACGTATGGAAACTTAGTTGTTTTTTTTCCACACTTCGTTTCTCAACTTTTGTATGATTATATATATATATATATATATATATATATATATATATATATATATATATATATATATATCACACACACGCACAGAAGTAAGAATATTAGTCTTTTTTTTCATCTCGGCGCTATGTAGTTAGAGTTGTCCTGGTGTCCCATCAAACTATATATATATATATATATATATATATATATATATATATATATATATATATATATATATATATATATATATACAGACATTCTTTCCAAGCCCACATGACATGTATACAGTTCTTCACGTGTAATGTCTGCTGTATTTAATAGAAGTGTTTAATACAGCCTAATAATGATATTTAACGTTAAGAAATCATATCAGCCAAATGATGTATCGAGAGAGAAAGGGAAATTTCAGAGCAATCAAAATAGTACTCATACTATATTAAGAAGAATTTATTTAAACTTATTTTCGCGCAAATGATCATTGAATACACTGGCGCTTTATGTTTGTTCAATCAAAAGTGTTTTTTCTTTTAAATATAAGATATGGAGAAAATATCTTGATTTAAAAGCACTTGAGATTATCAATGATGCAACTTTGTCACGAGGATTTTAACCTATTTTGTTGATCTAAGTTAAAACAATAAACGTATTTAAGCAATGTGATCTGTTAGTGGTCATTGTTATTCGATGAAGCTGAAGAAATCATAAATCTATAAAACTGAGTATCGTGTTTTCTGTTAATGAAAAACATATAGCACTCATATATATAAGCTGATTGAGCCTAACATGAAATCTATGATTATAATATGGTTATTACAGAAACGGAAACAAATTGGATATTAATAAATAGTAGTAGACCACATTTTAGAGGCTGCATACGGTTTTTCTCGAACCTCAATCCATCTTTATACATCCTCCAACATACTAGAAATTAGATCTGCGTGGTTTAGCAGAAATGATTTTGAAGGGGTACAGTAACATTTCAATATCCATCACAGATACGGTCATAAGATTTAATCTTTCAAAAGGTTGTTTAAGGATAAAAATGGTCAAAGGTGACGAGGTACCCGTCGGCAAGACCATTTTATTCTTAACGGACACCAGTTGATTTGTGTTGTCCAAAGCTGCGATGAGTCAAAAGCATAATCATGTGAAATTAGTCATTCTTCAGAATGAACTCGAAACACGTCTGACGGACAACATGTGTATTGGTTCTGATAGCAGGCGTTGAGCTAATGGCATCATATCAACAAAAAAGAATGGTTATTTGCATCAAAAGGAACGAACGTGGTGGTTTAGACTGGTTGTATTAAAATGAAAATGTATTTAAATATGTCGTACTGGTACACAGAAGTCAAACAATGGAACAGTAAAGATAGCAGACAGACGTACGTGAAGGGAGGTTTGATTATTCTAGATACATCTTAATGGTATTTTATCTACATTTTCTTTTCTTACCATACTGTCCCAAGTAGTTGACATATGATTTGTAAAACCTCTACAGATAAATGAATACTTTTCCATAAAAGGAGACGAAGCAGGAAGAGAAAATGTCTATCATTCGTTATTGAGCTTTGAACATTTTTTTTTATCATGTAAGAATAACAATTATACGTGCCGCGGTTTGCTGTGTGTAAACGTTTGCCAGAGCACTCGGAAATGCTTTAAACATCGACCTTCGCCTTCGGGATCAAACATCTCTCTCATGCTCCGGTAAACAGTTGCACACATCAAACCGTGTATTGTCCCTAAGATTAGTATTACTACCAGCGTGTACGGTCATCTATCATGACTAGAAAAGAAGGGGTTTACAAATATGAGGGAATAACTATGTTTTTTTTCTTTCCTCAAATTACTGAATATAAACTACAGAGTCGACAGAAACAGAAAGACAATCAATGTACAAGTTGCCCCCCCCCCCTTCCCCATATTAACAACCTGGAAACACTTTTTAAAAAGGCAGATAGGGAACCGATATGAAGGGTACCGCCTGGGAATGGTCTTTAAACGACATGGATTTTAAGTGAGTTGAGCTAGTTCGGGTTCCCATCTCCTACATTCAGCTCTTCGGCCTAAGCCCCTTTATAAACGCACAAAATGACCTCCTCAAATACCAGATGTGAAAAGGAGTGAAGAATATTACTGAAGGAACAACCAGGAAGAAAGATTTTTTTTTAAATTGAGGTCACCAAACGTATTTAAATGCAATCCAATTATATGCATTTTGTCATCAATCAAGAGCTGATTGAATTCTCCCCAGACTTGAAAACTGCATTTTATCAAGAAATCGAACAAGGCCAGTTCATCCATTTAGTCGAAAACTTAATCACTGAAATTTAACTAGACGCAATATAATGTGCTCGAAATTGCATTGGCACATGTTTTACACGAAGTCAATCATCATTTTCTATGCGTTGGTTGAAAGCAGTGCTGGATTACCCAATAGGCCAGACTAAGCACGTGTTTAGGACACCAACAAAGCAGGGGCCGCCAAAAATAAATAATAATAAAAAAAATGAGAAATTACGGTTTAGTATTGTTTTTATTTTTGAATTACATGGGGGGGGGGGGGGGCACCATAATCTTTTCAGTGCTTAGGGCCTCTAAAGGTCTTCATCCGGCCCTGGTTGAAAGCATTACAAATGCATGTCAGCCAAATAATCGTTCTTACAGATCAGTGTTTGAATTTTTAATTTACTTTAATTATTATTCATAACATAAATGTATTTTTTTCAGCACAAATGATGAACTCCTAATAGTATCTGCAAATCGAATAATGCACGTCAAGACCCACATCATCCTTAAATTACCATTGATTTTTTTTTTTCGTATAGTATTTTATTGACGTTGTAGAAAACTTAATCACTGAGATTTAATTAAGCGCATTAAAGTGTGCTCTAAATTGCATTTGTTAAATCTTTTACATTATACATGTTCCCAATCATGAAGCACTAACTTCAAAGAAAAAAGCGACGGTAACATCAAAAGATTTGAGGGTTGGCCCATCCGGTGGAAGAATAAGTGACCTAGTAAAGTCTCAATGCAGGGATTTAGATCAATTGCGTATAAACTCAGTGCACACAGCATTAACCTTCTAGACGTAAAACGAAAGAAAACAAATCATATTCGCTCTTCGTGAGGATTCCTAATTTATTCTTTAGATAATATACTTGATATAACAGAATTAAATTCTTCAATATTTCAGGTTAAGGCCCCACGAGTATCCAATGACGGAGGAAATTGCCAATAGCCAGATAAAGAAGAATTGCATCGGTTGAAGAGCGAACCATAATCTTTCACCACCTTCATTACAAGAAAACCTGTTTTGTTCACCCACCCACCCACTCCCACCCCAAAAAGTCACATTAATTTTATCCCATATTCCCTTATCACATGACTGAATTCTCTCATTCCTTAGACATTTTATGTTTAAATCGCTGTCATTTTAACTCTGCGTTAGTAACAAGAAACTTTTATTGCAATGTGAAAATATATGATGAGCTTTGTTGTTTTCATATAAAATAAGATGCCCTTCCATTGTTTTCAAATGATAAATCATATTTTGGATGCATCAGGAGTTGATGTCAGAATCCTTCAGATCTAGTATATTTGCAGTACAGTATATTACTCCTTCCCAGTAAATCTGAAATATAGTATATATAAATATTCTAAAATTGAGTATTTGTTCACCAATCATAATTTTGTAAGGAAAATATTAATAAAAATAATTATACAGTGTTATGTGCCTGTGTAACAATTTGTTATGTTTTTGTTTTGTTTCTTTTTTTGGGGGGGGGGGATTGGGGGGTTGCACGTTGGTAACTACAGGGTATCAGACTGATACACTACAGCAAACAGCTTTGATCCATCTGTGGAATCTCTTATCATTTGATTCACAATACCTATATGCTCTCAACCTCTTTTATTATATCTACATATAACCTGTAAAACTGATAACCGCATCTCTTTCGTTATGACGCCAATATATACCATGAACTCACTGATACTACAGTAGGCACTTTCAATTATACAAGCCATTTAAGCTTACAGTTAAGGATTGACCGTTTATTTTTGTTAACGTTCACTGAAGCATAAACCGAAAAAGAGCTGTGCAAACTTATCTAAAATAGTAATCAATATCCGTAATTTGCAGACCGCCAGTCAGAACACGGCCACTAGTTGCCTGACAACATGGCATAAAGTTACCGTCGGTCATTAAATCATTATATGTGCATCCTGCATTGGACTATATAGTCCTAGTACCCAAATAGAAATCCATGGTGGACAAATACGAATATTATTAAACTGTAACATTAATTTCGATTTGTTTAATTACTTTTATCCTTATTTCCCGATGTCGAAATTTGGAAGTAACACCTACTTGACCTAGCTGCGTACAACATTCGCTATTAAAGAAATGAAAGAAATGAGGTTTAGTCTTTAGCTTTTGCAACATAGTATATAGTTTACTGGAAATGACAAATATGTCTACTTAATAGGATATTTTATTTTCACGTAGCTAGAGAGAGAAGCCATTTTTTTTACGTACTACAGAGTGATAAAAACACTCAAAATTAAATCCATTCTGGTTGATAAAAGTTGGCAGTAAATCAGTGAAGAATCTTTTACCAAATGAAGTGGTCACATACGATGTAGACCTACATATTTTGATAAACTGCATCTATGGAAATGTGCGTTTGTATGTATGTAGCATCGTGCGCGTGTGTGTGTGTATGTGAGAGAGAGAGAGAGAGAGACTTGGTTGGTTGCTATGGGTTTAACGCCATTTTTCAGTATATGATGGGCTATACATGGCGGCCAGTATATTTGGTGGAGGAAGAACCCGAGAAAACCCCGGGAAGAACCACCGACCCACGGTAAGCTAATGGCAACCTTTCTCACATACCCACGTTGGCCGAGCCCGAGACTCGAATCCACGAGGACAGAGGTGAGATGTCAGTGATCTGTAAAGGCGAGCGCTTTAGACCACTCGGTCACCCGTGGCCCGAGAGAGAGAGAGAGAGAGAGAGAGAGAGAGAGAGAGAGAGAGAGAGAGAGAGAAAATTGCAAGGCTGCACACTCGAAAATATCATGGCTTGACTTACTTCATGAAACATCTGGTCTAGAACTAGAACTGATCAGTTCGATTCACCCAGTTTATGTTTTACTTCACTGCAGTATCAGAGTTTATCCATATTAAATTCCTCAGAAACACGCTATATCTCTATTAATCCCGACACTAGTTTTAGTTTCAGCTAACAGTTTCCCACAACCTTTCGATGACAGTCAAGGACAGCTTCCACTGTTTTCTTGGGTGAGGATGCTTTAGTCCTAAATATTAAAAATCTACAAGAAGTTATTTATTTAAATTGGAATTACAACTGAAGAGAATGGTAACTTCTTTCATTTTTTTTTTCTTTTTTGTTTAGGCCGTAATTTCATTCAAAACATGAAATAGGATTATAGGTCTAAAGCGTGTCCAATCGCGAGGCGAAATCAACTATTCAGTCCGAATAAACGAATCATCTTGGCCTTACTGGGTGTAACAATGTTAAAATGTCAGAAAGTAACTTGGAAGAACATTTGGAATGTCAGGTCTCTCTCTCTCTCTCTCTCTCTCCGCGGTCTATAACATAGATCGATTCAACTTTTGTTTTTATCTTTTCAGAGTCTTATAAAGTCGAATCTGTTTTTGTTTTTTCTTCATTCACAATATTATTTATTATGCACCGTTAACACGATATGATCACATTGCCCTCGTTGATGATGTAAACCAACATTACACCAATATAGCTTGCAAATATTTCTATGCGAATGTCTTAAAAAGTAGTGACAGTGGGCCTGGTCTAAAATTATATATTTGTTTTCGGTTCACAAAGGTATAAACAAAAGAAATTCAAAAGGGCCTGGCCAATCAAACTACTGGAAATTGCAATGAAGAAAGAAAAAAGTAATTATTGGGTAATAACCCTAAGCTTGAACTGAGGGAAATTACTCAACCACACACCACACTTCATTTATTCTTGCGAGAGTAAAATTGCTAGCTTCGTTGCCGACAATTCATTATATTTCCTCAACAGAAACTTCCAACTATCATGTTTGAGAGTAACAGACAATATCATAAAAGTCGTAAATTATTTTAATTCAATTATGATGTTAAAGAAGATTTATGATTTCAATCAAATAGGCTAGAATTAGGATACGATAATTACATATCGATTGGAATTATTTCGAATGAGACAGCTTACCATAGATAAAATTAATAAGATGTGTTTTGGGTTAGGAAGAACGGCATTGTCTGAACACTGTCGGTAATACGGCCTATTAAAGCATTAGTGGTTATTTTCAACGATGACGGATATATAAACTGAATGAACTCTGTCTGGAGATTTCAGCAGCTCATTATCGTAATGACGCCGTTCTGATGGTAATCACCATGTTCTTTTTTTCTTCTTCAAAATCTGATCTAATTGTAAAATAACCAGCCCGGACTTAGCTACGAATGTTCTAAGGGATACTACTACTGAGCAGAAACATACACAACAAATGCCACACCACAGTCATTATAATGCAGAAATAATGCAAATAATTCGTAATAATAATGTAACTATTAGCAATACTTTTGCAAAGAAACACAATACCATTGTGCTTATTATTACAAATAGTCGATAAAAGTAACGCAAACATTGTGCGCTTTTCGCAATAGTATTACGAATATTTGCAAAAAGTGTTGCGTTTGCAAATATTCGCAAACATATGCTAGTTAGGTACAGGTAGCGTTACTACAAATGAAGCATCTGCTTACTGTGTAACATACTTTACTTTGGTTTTACATGTTCTTTTTCTGTTCGTCCTGTGTGAGTCACATCTACAATTATGTAGGTACACATGTACTGGTAGCGCACATGTAGAATTTGTACACAACACAACACAATACAACATTTTTTATTATAAATAAACCGTTTTACAATGTTTTCCAAGAGTACTTAAAAAGTATACAAAGGAAAAAAAAAAGTGATTTTCATATCGCAAAGATAGTGTACAAAAAGTGTTGTATCGTATTATATATATATATATATATATATATATATATATATATATATATATATATATATATATACATATTATTTTTTAACAAATTTCTCCAGTTATGCGTGGTGTCAATTGCTACACGCAAGTAAAATTACAACTAAGAGTGGATTAAACCCAACAATGTGGTAATTGGTCGTTCCATCTGTCAACTTCCACGATATTCGAAAATTAAGTATCTTCTAACGCAAAACGTGCTCTATAATTTTCTGATAGATTTGTCCAGGCACAGTATGATTTCCTGGTTTAATAAGAATTAATGATTTTAATGGCTATATGATAATTTGTAGAGCTTGGATACGATACTAAAGTTAATTCTAAAAGGTAAAAGCTCAAGATTAAAGGTAATTATCGGAGTCATTAAATTTATTTGTTTTCACCAGCTTTAGTACTATAACTACTAAGGATATATAATTGTTGATTACTAATGTAGAACAAATAGACCTTGCATTGGACCCAATGTAGAACAAATAGACCTTGCATTTGATCCAATGCAGAACAAATAGACCTTGCATTTGACCCAATGCAGAACAAATAGACCTTTCATTTGACCCAATGTAGAACAAATAGACCTTGCATTTGACCCAATGTAGAACAAATAGACCTTGGATTTGACCCAATGCAGAACAAATAGACCTTGGATTTGACCCAATGCAGAACAAATAGACCTTGCATTTGACCCAGTGCAGAACAAATAGACCTTGCATTTGACCCAGTGCAGAACAAATAGACCTTTCATTTGACCCAATGCACAACAAATAGAAATTGCATTTGACCCAATGCAGAACAAATAGACCTTTCATTTGACCCAATGCAGAACAAATAGACCTTTCATTTGACCCAATGCAGAACAAATAGACCTTGCATTTGACCTAATGCAGAACAAATAGACCTTGCATTTGACCCAATGCAGAACAAATAGACCTTGCATTTGACCCAATGCACAACAAATAGACCTTGCATTTGACCCAATGCACAACAAATAGACCTTGCATTTGACCCAATGCACAACAAATAGACCTTGCATTTGACCCAATGCACAACAAATAGACCTTGCATTTGACCCAATGCACAACAAATAGACCTTACATTTGACCCAATGCACAACAAATAGACCTTGCATTTGACCCAATGCACAACAAATAGACGTTACATTTGACCCAATGCACAACAAATAGACCTTGCATTTGACCCAATGCACAACAAATAGACCTTGCATTTGACCCAAAAGAAGCAATTCGTAAAAAATGAAAAATATGGGTTCCTTCGCTGATGAATGTAAGTTTTTATATATCACTGGTCGATGTAATGAGAGGATTAGAATTGGTTTGTTCAACTTCATATTTTGAATATACAATTGTTCAACTTCATATTTTGAATATACAATTGCTTTATTTAGAGACATATTTTGCCTTAGAAAAAGAATAGTTTCAATATGATCGTAGAGGCCACAATGTTGTGTATCCTGGTTAATGTTGTACGCCATATTTGTTTTTTTTTAAGCGGCTGTGTATTGTTTTTCATATATCGTGAATAACCGATGAATTCAATTCATTTTAAGATCATAGTGGAATATGAGGGAAGATGTCATGCGATTTAATCCCAGAAAATGACCAACAAGAAAGCATATCCAGCATGGACTTCGGATTTGCATGTAGAAGACATTATTTCAAAAGCGTCAGAAACCACGTACAGCTCATGAAGACATGTATCGTGCTAAATCATTGTACAAAAATATAATAACCTATAACCATAAACGTATAATGCTTTAAGCATGATAAATAAAAACCTTTGTGTTAAATATTAAAATCAAACCATCATTATTTTTATAATCTTAATAATTATATTACCTTACTCTCTTGTAAGGTATGCGTGGCAGAATATTATCTAGCCACAATGTTTGATTTAAGATACATACTCTACGTGTATCTCAAAAGTGCATTTCGCTTACTGATGATGGTAATGAAGAAGATGCTGGTTTATCTCGTCCAAATCCCGTGGAAAATAAATTATACACGAGTGCAAGTTTAGTGTACAAAAGATTTCTTCAACGTGAAATGAACTATATATTTTTGTTTATGTTGCGCTTAAAAGTAAATTTAAAAGTGTAATTTAGTTTTAAAAAATTTGTCTTCTCTTTCTTTGGGACTGAGATTAAACCTCGCTATATTTTTGGCAGATACGGCTGATACGGCAGATACGGTTGATACGGCTGACAGTAATAAAAGTGGAACTCAGTCAAGCATTATGAAAAAATTTGAGTGAGATCCAGGAGATAAAAGATCTGATTTTGGAAGAAAACAAGCAAAGTGGATCATGAATAATGTAGTTAGTGACAATAATCAAACTTGCAAGGGTGAAATAATATGCAAAGGCTATAATTCTACTGAGCTAACACTGAGTGTAGAATGATGGATTTGGGAATGTCAGGACACAGAACGCAGCAGAAGGAAAAGCTAATTTAAACAAACAAGTGTTCAACTATGTATCACAAATGAGGTGGTCATTATGTACTACATATATTTATCTCTCTATAAAGATATCTCCGACTTATACAGAAACACACACAGATATATATATATAGATGCAAGGCGACAGGTGCCGTAACTCGCGGATCCTGGTTAGAATTTCCGTAGAGTACGAATTATAATTCTCTAACCTGTATGATAATATTATTTATTCGTATTTAAAAATTATGTTAATGTTATCAAGGATTCTCCTGTAGAATCCAGAGACAGCACTTTCCGCTCTGTTTGGTATATATTTGGAATTCTCTCTCTCTCTCTCTCTCTCTCTCTCTCTCTCTCTCTATATATATATATATATATATATATATATATATATATATATATATATATATATATATATATAAACTTCGAGAAACTATTTAGTTGACACATACAAGCGTTTTATGACTGGCAAAATCGATCAATAATCTTTTGTTATGTTATTGTTATCAAGGATTCTCCTGTAGAATCCAGAGACAGCACTTTCCGCTCTGTTTGGTGTATATTTGGAATTCTCTCTCTCTCTCTCTCTCTCTCTCTCTCTCTCTCTCTATATATATATATATATATATATATATATATATATATATAAACTTCAAGAAATTATTTAGTTGACACATACAAGCGTTTTATGACTGGCAAAATCGATCAATAATCTTTTGTTATCATAGAAATAGTTGGTAGAGAAGCTCATTAGTTGGTGATGTTACATATACATACAGACAAATAGCAGTGATGCCCTCGCAAACATAAATCGATTGAAATTCGGCGGGCAACTGTCAACGCGATTGCAGAATCAAAAGATCTCATTAAAAAGAAATAGTGATTTTTGTACAGGGCAATGTTATCTCAGAGGATTTACTTTTAGTGTAAAAACGTACCATTACCCATATTTTGTTGTTGTTGACAAAACAAAATTGCTTTCATATCTCTGAAGACTGACCAATTATGAAAATGTGCTTATCTGACAAATTCTCTCAGAAGAAACCCCCTCCATAGCAAAAGCATTGTTTTTATTAGCAGGGTGCATGATATACTGAATCACGCATTAAGGAAGACTTCATCGATACATACCCTGAAGAACTGTTAAAGATGAACTGAAATTCGCCTGGGCAACACTAGCAAAGCGTATACAATATACATTATTTCAATCTTCATATCTTTGATAGAGAACTCACATGGTGACCATGACTATCTTTTGACAAATAAAAAGTATGTATCACCTTGTTTTTTTATTCTTTCTCTCCACTATGAATGGCTGAACTTCGTTGATCACAACTTATGATTTTCATTAAAAGTGTTGAAATGAATATGTTCATGGGACAATGAGTTCTGTACAAATATTTTGTTTCAAATTCGAAGCTCGGGTTCACGAGTTGTCTACATTTGGTTAAACCGCATGCGTTCAGGTTTTTCTTTTCCGTGTCTCAAAACTCCTACGGTGATATCAGTCTTTTATGACTACTTTTATCTTACCTGTCACTTGTTCAATGTACACAACATTAAACAGTTGACTAATCTAGGGAGGTATATATATATATATATATATATATATATATATATATATATATATATATATATATATATATATATATATATATATATATATATAGCTAGTTTTCATTATTCATACATACGCGTATACTTACGTATACAACTACTTTTTCTACATATACATGTCCTAATATATACATTTACTTGTTGTAGCTTGCATGCGCTTTTCTTATTTTTCTTATCTTGTATTTGTCCATTACCTGTAAAACGTACGACCATAAAGTTCTACTCAAAACAGATGTTCACCTCAGAACCCTTCCAGTTCAGATCCCATTAAGGGACAAGTCCCATATAATCACCATATATTGTAAGGACAAATAAGCTATTAAACTCGCACTGTGTATCCGTCAGATCCATATTTCTATTGCCGCCAAGGGGTAGGTTGGGAGTGAGAATGGCTATTGAGGAACATCAAATGATTATCTCTCCCTTACGATGTTTCTCTCAAAGAGAAGGTGACCGATTGAACTTTCTCATGCTTCAACTGTGACTCTGATGGAAAGATTAGGAATCTGCATTTAAGAATTACTGTAATTTATATTTTACGAGTCTGATGAAGGTAAAGTTTGCACCATAGGCTGACTACAAACAACTGTCAAATTGTTAGCCTTGTATGAAATTTATCTGTAATTATGGCTAGCGTTGTTTTGCGAATTTGTTAATTCATTAAACGTTTGATGCTATTGAACACAGTAGCGGCGCGAGGGTTCGAGGCGCCCGGAGCAATGTTAATTAGTGGCGCCATTACCGAAGCGCCCGGGTGTTATGTTCTTTAGTGGCGCCCCTAATTTGCCACAGAGAACAGTTTTTATATCAGTTGCCAACCTCCACCCCACCCCCCATCTAAGCCCTGAAACCGGGGCTTAGACGGGGGGTGGGGGTGAAGGTTGGTCAAAAAAAAAGCTCCCGACGGCCCCCCATCTCACCTCGCTCGGCGCCCGCCACTGATTGAACAGCCCATTAAAAGACACAACGTCTGTCGTAGATACAGTCGTAAAATTAATCTGTGAAGAATGGCTTTTACAGACACAGTTAAAAGCTTGTTATAGACTGCTACCCGAATGCAAAAACGACTAAATATAATAGATCTTAATCTTAAATATGATGGATCACCTGTCACTACCACAACAAGTTCCTTTTCCCCGAAGGAAACTGTGTCTTTTTTGTGGTCAGATATAGTGTTGAGTTCATCACCAGTCAAATATACTAAAAGAAGTGAAACAATTAAGCACAATATACATTTAGACTTCTAAGGAACCTAAGAAAAAAAAAGCTTGGAACAAAAACAGTTCCAGTCAGCCTTCACTCCAGCAACAACTTAGTTCATCACCAGTCTATATTAGTCAGCTCTTTGTTGGAAGCAAGCGTCTCCTGCTCGACACATGCTTCGGTTGTAACTGCACGCTCTTGGATGATGACATGTTGTGATCCCATAGAAACTACAAATGACGAGATGGAAGCTCTCATAAAATGGATCAAACATTCCTGTTAGCTACATTTCCTTCTTGAACAAATTCTAAATTTATCATGTTGATGATTAATAATAGTTGCATGTTTAAAATCATCTCCTCATCTATTTTATTTAATTGCAACCTTCCGTAGCACTGTTATCACAATTTTTGCTAAAAATATTTTTAATCCGAATTAATAATTGTAGAAAATTTCGTTTCTCAAACGCTTTTGTTGAATAATATGAATTCACGAAACGTTTAAACTTTTCTTGAAATAGTATAAGCCACAGATAATCTACGATATTTTCAACACTTTCACTGCCATGAAAACAGTGGCGTAACTACCGCCCTCGCAGCCCCCACCCCGGGGGGGGGGGGGGGGGGCAAAGAGGGGTCCCAAAATCCCGCTTTACATTAATTTGATGGAGGACCACTCTAAGTCTTTGCGGGGGGGGGGGGGGGCAGAATTGGATGTTACGCCACTTCATGAAACATTTTGTATGTCGTGTGCATACGAATTATCTTTCGTCATGTATCCCGATGCTGTGGCGTTGAGATGATAAAACAGGTATTATTAATACACACTGTGCAGCACCTATGTGCAGCACCTATGGTAAAGTGGGAACACATATGCATGCATGTATGAAATGAAATGAAATAACACAAAAGATCCTTCACAGTACTACCCGATTCTCATAACGGGGATGAAAATTATTAGCCAGGTCAGACTCCATTTCGCAAATGATGTATCTCGCGATTGAGTTTTACTTCCAGGTCATTGTTCTTTGTCAACTCAGAACTGCAAAATTACGGTGCAGGAAATTCAACATCAAGTTGTCACATAATAGCTAGAAGAAAAACAACCACATGATGTCATAGATCTGTGTGAAGAAAGTTAATGATGTGCTATGTAACTGTTCAATGAATTTGTTGATTTTCCCTAGCAAGTGATATGCCAGTGGTCGTCGCCTTTCTACTTCTTTTTGCATCTTTAAGTGCCTTATTTCAAGCTTACACCAGAAACAATATCTAAACACAATATTAACCTTACAGTCACATATTAGGTTAACTAGCTGAATTTAATTTTGAGACATCTTTTTATTAAGTTAATAACACTGCATTAAAAGAAATGCATTATATATGCCATATGCTTTGGCTGCATTCCATGATATCGTGCCACATCAATTATACAGGGCACATAGCCTGTTTTTAAATAGGATCATAATGATGGACAAAAATCTAAACATCTATAAATCTATGACATGCGTTACAATATTTCGCTCATGAAAGAAAATGAAATGAATTAACAAATAAACTCCATTCAGTGTTGTTTTAATTGTTACATTACATCGCTGATGCTTGAATAGAATCGAATTTAAAATTCCTGAACAATCACGCGGCTTTAGGGACACCATTTAGTGGCGTCAAATTACCCAAAAAGGGATAAGCTCTTAAATAGAAATGGCTCAATTGAAAGCTAAAAAAATAAATTCAATCCTCATACTGCCCGTTTCATGTTGTTGTTTTTATCGTTTTAAATTTGTTCTGTTTTTCTTTCGTATTTTCATGCAAAGAAACACGTATATTGCAGTGAACATTGTACCAAAATAACCAAGATTCAAGTATTGTTCCTTTCATGCAGAGGAGACATTATGACTGGAATAAGAGTTTAATATTACTTGTGCGGCATATTTTTCTTTAGAATCTCGAATTTGTTGCATATCTATCTCACTCAGTATCCTCTTACTTGAACCAGACTCATAAAGCAAAACACTTTAAACACTTTAAATTTCTTGTAATATACGCCCCATGGAGTTGGCTTGAAGTGTCAGGCCCTTTAAAGCAATGAATAAGTTACAAAAGAAAAAAAAATCATTTGATCACGTATAATTGTGAATATTTAAAGAACGAAAACATCAACCTGAACATGATTACATCTATTTACCCCTTTTCCATCAATCTGACTTGAAACGATGTAATCAGAAATTTTTGTTCTCGAAAATATGCAAGTTAGGTCTTATAAGATACAATAATATACTTTGCTACACATGGTGACAATATATTAGAATAGAATAGTATATAATATGTATCTATCTACTTACTGGTAATACTTACCCATCAGTACTTCTCTCTATATATATATATATATATATGAATGAAAACAAAACTTACTTAACACCCAGTGTTTCGACTCACATTTATATTAGGAATACATTTATTTTATGGACCAAAGTAAAATTATATGTGGGTTTTATTTCTAACAGAAAGAGAAATTATTGGAGTGCTCCACAATTGCTAAGTGTAATAGAAAAAAATGAGGTTCTTTAAATATTACTGTTTTGCTCGGAATATGTTATTTTAGAGATCAGCTTGAACAGGCGAACCTCAACCACAAACATAAAGCTACAGCAATACGTTACACCATCACTCAAGGCGACACACACACACACATTGTGGCGTGGGGGTGGTGGTGGTTGTGGTTATCGTTATCTAAAGGATGATCGACCTCGGTGTTATTGCCCGGATCGAGTAAATAATAATATAAATTGTGAAACTTATAGATGGAATGAATATAGATCTGAGCAGATATATAGAACAGACTAAAACGAGCCCCCGTATATGAAATATAACAATTTAATCAATTACATAAACAAACTGTGATAATGCATTACATTAGGAAGATACACTTCTTTTGAAATAAATCATTCACTGAATTTTAATCACAAATATACTTATATAAATAGCCGATCTGTTTAAATGATAGAATTAATTCATCATAGAATCGAGTGAACAATCGAAGTCATTGCCTTGTACAGCTTCATAACCTGGTTTCCTCCGATTCACTCCAGCTTTACCGTGCTGTTCAACTAGTTCCTTCGCTTTCTTCTCACTCTGACTATCTTGCCTCTGTCGGCCCTCAAACTTTGTGTGGGTAGGTGGATACGTAGGTATGTAGATACGTGGATACGTCAGTGGATTACGTCAGTGGAGCTATTTCCCCCTTGTGCTTTCAAGCCTTGCTCGCTTCTACCGCCAGAATTGTGTCCGTCAACTTGACAGACATCCAGTCCCTTGGATAATTGTTTTACGAGATAATTTCTTGCAAATTCAATCTCGGAGTCAAAAATATCTTCCTCTTGCAGGAGTTTAGACTTACTAAATTTTGCGATGTGGCATATTAAAACTATGAAATTTCGTGTAGGAAACACGCCCCTTATTTAGCGTAGCCAATCAGGATTAAATATATCTACCGCCTTTTATAAATAGGCGCCAAAATTTGCGGTCATCCTGACCCTCTAGATTTCCAAATAACTGATTCTGGACAATCTCAACTCTGACATTTTCGATGCAAAGATTGAGTTAACCTTTTCCCTTCCAGTTTCTCTGACTGTTAAATAAACAAATGCTTAATTAAAAATCGGTTCCTCTCACAACACAGACCTTAAAATCCTTGCAGCATAGCGATTCAATACGCACCCTGTCCTCATAAATCTAATTAATTGTTCTCTGTCCAAGTTAATGTTCTCTTTATAGATCGACAGAAATTTGCACCCTTACACACACACACACACACACACACACACACACATATATATATATAACAAAGTGAATTTTGCAGTAGTCATTGTAAAGTAAAGAAATTGAACAATTTTTATTCTCAGCGTTTTGATGTATGTGATTTTGCACTTAATCAAATTCATGACATGTTTAAGTATGCTAGTACTTGAGTGCATCTGTTTGGGAATTGATTGATTATTAATGATGTCTCGTTTCATAACTATGTCAGAAGAAACTGGACAGGGGTTGACGATCGTATTTTTGATTATCGAAATGGCCAAGGTTTGAAATGTTGCCGAAGCAGCGTTTGTACTTGTTGAAATATTTGTCATAACTTGAAACTTTGCAGAGATCTATATATGGAGGATAGCGGGAACTGTAGAATTTTTCCAAACCCTGGAGGGGCGTGTGTTAATAATGGCAGTTAGATGCACTTGAGATCTGGTTGGGTAGTCAGTAGTTTGGGGGGTGTTTACCAGGTGAAGTCTCGTGTTTTAAAAATAACTTACACAGCAGAATCAATAAGTCCAGTTTTTGCGCGAGGCGAAAAGGTCTTGACTTCGGGGGAACGAAACCCTCGTAAAGTTTGTCCAAGGGACGTGTTGGTTGTGTCTATGAGAGACACGTAACTACGGTGTAAGGAGATAGTTCTGAAAAAGGGAAAAGAGAGCGAACCTCAAAGCTAAAAGGAAAATAGCTTCCACGACAAGTATAAACGACTGAACTATCGAGAGAGCCAACTAAAGGTGGTGTGATGCATAATTAGGCAAGAGGGAACCCGAGAGTGTTCCAGTGTAAGTTGACCCCAACCGATAAGCTATGTTGATTCCGGAGAGTGAGCAGCAACCAGTTATCAGGTTATGAAAGATATGCCGGACAATCAAAGTTCGAAATTCTCACTCGATTTCGTGATGAAATTTGCCGTATCAATATAAACGGAGCTGCTAATTGCACTTAAGAACTTTGAGTTAATAATTTATTTTTCTGTTAGAGGTGCATCCTGCAATTGGTCCTGTACAATTTTATTTTGTATTATTTAATAAATTAAAGTGTTGTATTCTGTATACAGGGGGCTCGTGTTATTCTATCCTATATCTCTGCTCAGATCTCCATTTATTCCATCCGTTTTCTTTTGGTTTTTCTAATATTCGCTCAATACGGGCTATGACACAGTAGTCGATCATCCTCTAGGCACCGATAACCACCAAAACCTGACGACAATATATATTTAATGACAAAAAAATTGATAATGGCGCAAATAAAAAACAGTTTCCCAACGGTTCGAGCTAAACAAGCTCTTCGTCAGGGAAAGTAACAATTTACATTCACAAAACGAACACTAAACACAAAAGCCACGAGAATATCTTGCCTCCTACATGTTTTTCAATGCCGGGGAAATAAAGAAACAAAGGATAAACAATAAAAGAAAGAAAAAACACAAATTGAAAAAACGGTCTAAAACGGGTAAACTGCATATCTATGTTATGCTGCCATCAGCCCAACAAAGTTGTGTAAAAAAATTCAAAGAAGTGTGTATAGTGCCTATCCCGCAGAGGGCCAAAGTGTTTTGACCTAACTGCAGGCTGGGAACAAAGGACCGTATTAAGACCTTTAGAAGCCCTAAGCACTGAAAAGATTATGGTGCCCCATATGTAAAAAAAAAAAAAAAAAAAAAAAAAAAAATAATTTCTCACTTTTGTGTGTTTTCTTTTTCTTTTTTCTTTTTTTTTTTTGCTCCTGCTTCGCTGGTGCCCTAAGCACGTGGTTAGTCTGCCTATAGAGTAATCCAGCCCTGACTGACACCATGCGCGGCAAAAAATCAACGCCATCATCAAAATGTGCAAAAGAATCTATATCCCGGTAAAGTTATGCATGGAGGTACTAATTAAGTTTGTCAAGAGCATGGTATAGCGGGATAATGGACAAGAGTTCAAATAATAATATTAATAATAATAATAATAATATCAAGAAGAAGAACAATAATAATAATAATAATAATAATAATAATAATAATACATTTAAAGAGTTACGGAAAATATCACAAAAAACTGCGTACGTCTGATAAACTGATGCCTTACTGCAGTTACGTAACTTCAAATTGTGCCCCCCCCCGGCCCCCCCCCCCCCCCCCGCAAACATCCTTGCGCGAGGCTGGCTGTAGTGTTGATAAGATTGCATGAGGATGGTTATACTTTTTCATTTAGGCCGAACTCCCCATGGGTTTTCAATTGAAGCAGGGCTGAGCAAATCCCATAGCCGGACGTCCCGGACTAGTCATTTTTGAAGTTGGGCAAGTAAAATTTTCCAAGTTTCTAGTCCGGGACAAGTCCTTTTTAAAAAAGTCGGGCTAGTCGTTATTTTCGTGCTTTAATCACTATATCTACCTTTATTTGGTACTTGATTGTACCCCTCTTCGTGTATACATTTACATTTAACTGCGTACGTGTATACATTTACATCCTGTTACTCTGTGGATAAAATGAGTTTGCTAAATCATTTTCGCAAGGAAGGTAATAACGGCGATTCGGAGAAGGAAAATTTGTTTGAAGGTGGAGGGATAAAACGTAAGACTGATACTGAGTGTGCGGTAGCTATTTCTCCAAAGAGACATAAGCAACAATCTGTGATGGCAAAAAATGTCAAATATGACACTGCTAAGAGACAGAGAATTCTTGGAACACTCTTAGTGAATACTCCACCTAGTCTCAGTCAATTATGCAAACTATTAGATATCATTTTTGTTATAAGCCCATCCACTGCTGAATGTGAACGAGGATTTAGTTCAATGAACTTAATCAAGACTTCTATAAGGAATTCCTTAAACCAAAAGAGTTTACAAATGCTAATGAACATTTCCGCAAATGGACCAGAGCTTGAGGACTTCAACCCAGACACAGCTATCAACTGCTGGCTTAGTGCTGGTGCAGGTGGCAGACATATACATGGACATTTTTTCAAATCCATCAGCTAAAACATATATACATGAACCTGAAGAAGCCAAATGTATAACAACCAATGTTTTTGAAAATGTAAATTCTTTTAAGAAATAATTATGTTGTATATTATTTCGTTTGTTTTTTCTATGGATTAAGTATATACTCCTCATCATCTCGGCAAGTG
The DNA here is from genome assembly GCA_029931535.1 of Margaritifera margaritifera. Lineage (NCBI taxonomy): Eukaryota > Metazoa > Mollusca > Bivalvia > Unionida > Margaritiferidae > Margaritifera > Margaritifera margaritifera. The sequence continues at coordinate 13,290,736 of JAQPZY010001696.1, read as the reverse complement.
ATTACCATTTTGGGACCAGTGAAAAGTAAGGCGGGACTAGTGAAGAGTAAGGTGGGACTAGTGAAGAATAAGGTGGGACTAGTGAATTTTCTGAAACCACATGTCCTGGACTAGTGGTTAAAAAAAAAATTTGCTCAGCCCTGATTGAAGTATCCAGTGTGTGTGTGTGTGTGTGTGTGTGTGTGTGTGTGTGTGTGTGTGTGTGTGTGGTTAATACCCATTATAGACACCGAAGTAGAAATAAAATTGTTATATACTGTTCCTTTTACCTTGTCACTGATTCTTTCAGGCCAATTATTGCATACCATATTAGTCATGTTCAAATTGCCAATTACAATTCCTAATACATCTGTCGAGCATTAATGCAGAAAGTGAATGACCTATTTAATAGCGCTATTTGTCCACTTCTGAATGTTTCTTTTTTTTGTTTATTTATTTGCATACTAAAATGCATCTGCGCTCTTGGATATACTATTAATTTGCAAACCTAATTGTTGAAACAAAAATGCTATATATTTCTGGAAATAAAGAATTTCACATCCTGCACCCAACTTTAAGGATACTTAAGATCAGTGTAAAAAAAAAATTAAAAATAAAAGCAAAACACCAATGCAAATATTGTTTGCTCTAATGTACCGGATGCGTTATGTTTCGATCTATAGTCTGTTCTATTTTTGTGTTATAACCATAAAATAATTAAACTCGTTTCACTTGTAAAATGTATGAATATAGAAAACGTTACTGTTATAAGCAAGGTAATATAAGGCATCTAAAAGAACTACGAATAAATTAGACACAGTTATTGTCAAGGTGATATAATTTACACACACACACAAACACTCAAATGTTCCAGTACAAGTCAATTATTATGTACTTTTCTCAATGCAAAAGATATAAATCAAACCCCACAAAACCAGACAATATGTTTGTTATTCTTACCAATGTAGTGTTTTTCTTCAGACAAAACGTAATTGTTAATGTGTGTATTGCACGCCCAACTGCCAAAAAAAGTAGACACAGATGCATATCTGTTTCTGTAGGCCATCATATATGATCACATATAGATCGATCAGAATGACCTGTCCGTTTGACCTTTCAGTGGAATGTTTAGGTCGGCGTAATTCGAGTGCAAATACGCATTGGTATTAATGCATGTTACGTGTATGGTTTTGAACTATCTCCAGTATCCATCATGCATGATGCTTGAATATCACTATACTTTATTTCGAATGATATGGGACATAATACTTATTATTTCTTCATTTCCTATTTTTGCTTCCTATTCTTCAAATTGTATACTCTAAAAATAGATTATTTACTTTAGGAACAATATGCACTTTGAAAAAGAGTTTGATTCTGAAAATCACAGTAGTCTAAGTATGTAGTATTTATGTATCAGATTATTCTTTATTCCTGTAGTATAATTTTACTGAACATAATAGAAGTATCCAGAGGCAAATGTAGTCCCTCCCACCTCCCAGCCTATAAAGAGGAGTGGGTGGGCAAACTTCATCCTGATTAAGTACGAACTTGGTTGTCGTCGAGGAATGTTGCTCTCACCAGAACCTGATCGACTTTTTGGTCTACTATTATACCTAACACAATGATCGAAAAACGAGCATGACACCTGATTGATTACCTAGCAATTCTAACTGACTAAGGGAGTGGATAGGGATTGGAAGGGGGTGGGGTGGGGGAGCTAATTAGCCTTTAACTCCGTGTCCTGCTAATCAGCCAATATAAGTATGTGCTTTTTCACACTTTGTTTGATAAGAGTGAAAAATAAAGTTCCAGCTGCTTGAACAATGACAGTTCCCATGTAAGTTTTTTTTGTTTGTTTGAATTGTCGTGTATTATAAAATGACAACGATACAGTGATGTCAAAACACTTCCAAATAGTTGAAAACAAAGATATTCGTCTTGATTTGAGAATGCCAGCTGTCACTTGGTTTAGCTAAAGTTGCCTTTGAATATTAATAACATCTACCCTAAAGAGGTATACTGGTTTCCGCGAATGTCCAAAAGGATTCACAACTATAATCGGAAGAGTCATTTTAAAATCCCGCTTAAGGGAAATGGATGGTGGTGGAGGTTGGATCATCTTTCCATTCTTTGCCAGTCACATTTTAAAATAGTTATATTGCTGGCCGAGCGAAACTATTTGGTCATAAAAACAACGCATACTGTATTGATAAAATATAAATGCCAGACACAATTATCATTAAACTGCAAACATTTACATACACATCGCATATAAATTTCATTTTCAGCTAAATTTAATATTTTCTTTGCCTTCATGTTCTGTGCCAAATATAAAAACCATTAATCAAACTCCACTGAACAGGAAAAGTGCGGGCACATTTCTTATCGCTAACATCTGTAGTTTTCAAACTGACGATTGCCAGGAAACAGGTCTCCAGAATTAAGGACAAAATGTAAAGAATTTAATTCAGTAGACTCTATAATATTTGTGAAGTTGATTATTCCAGTCAGAGTCATTAGGTCAGCCTTTCTCTTTACAATAAAATTTATCATACCATCGTTTTTTATATCTAATTAACAATTTTTTTTATTTCTTCTAACTTTCAAAAAAAAAAAAAAAAAAAAAAAAAAAACAAAAAAAAAAAACAGTTTTGCAAAATTGATCTAAGGCGAGAGCGATCTTATATTTCTTGGTAAAACATCGGTTGAAGCGTGTTTGCCGTTTACACTAAAATTCGCATTAGTGCATTTAATTAGGATAAGATAAAAGGCTACTCGTATCTTATAACTTTTATATAATTTAGATAACTGTAGGTTTTGTGTGCATTTGTGTTCACGTGGATGATTGTTGTTGCTTACTCAGTGTGAAGTCTAACTTTACCCTAACGAAAAAGAAGTTATTCAATAAAAATGCGGCTTAATGAGTCAAAGAGAACAAAATATGCTCATCCATGTAGCATGTCATATAGCTTTTATCCCCATTATGTTGTGATTTAAATTTAAACCTTGTCACAAGTCGACATTTTTCATTATCCTTCATTCCTGCATCTCAAGCTCTGAGTTTTTGCCCAGACAATATCGTCTGAAACATTAAACTGAATCCAAAGTTGTGGCATTCTATACCTGTCATAAATATTTCATTCATAGCTTGAAATGGGTGATATCATTTTCAAAGAATAACGAAAAGAGGACGCAGCTGAAAGGCTAATATGTTGGTGAGACATATAAATGTAGCTTTTCTAAGATGGAACACGAAATGGTTGATGTACGAAGCAGAGGTATACTAAATAGTTGTATTCATTGCTACAGTAACATGGTCGGAACTCCTTGTCATATTCCTTGCTTCTCTCTAAAATATGATTTCGAATCTTAAAGACAACCCTAGTAAAATACTCGTCGATTCTTTTATCATGGCAATTTAAAAGCAGCGACTTCTTTTTCAATAAAATTAAAGTCTCTCTTTAATAGACATTAACAACATTTTTAACTGAAACATTCTGCTAGACCTTAAAGACTAGATTTATTATGATTGAACCACAATGACTCCGAATTGCGACATTGTTTATTTTGAACGAAGATTTTTATTTTTTCTCTAGAACGGGGATCGATGTTCTTTTATCATCCATAATATCTGCACAACCTTATCATGTGTAGAAACAATATGTCTCAAATCCTTTGTCTCCATACTTTAAGACGATTGTTTTACATTTCTGATTGTTTGAGACTGATTAAATTGTTCGATGCATTTTTGACATAAGAAATTCTCTAGGACGTTCTGATTGCTACAGCAATTATCGTTGTTTTTTATGTAATACGCCAATACTGGAAGCACGCATTCAGAATTACTAGGGTATAATGTTTATGATACTAGTCTAATTACAATATTTTACTAATTAGTGCCATATATATGCATATTGTATTCATAATTTGCATTGCTGGCTCGGTAGACGGGAAGTATATCAAGCAGTCTATTAATTTGCTTGCATGAATAATTAATATATTTCTTCAGACAGTTATTTAATGCTATTATGGTACATTGCGAAGCATTTCATTTTACGTACGTTACTCCGTCTAAATTGCATGTTATATTTCATTCTATTTTGTGTACGAATAGTGTCGTTCGATTTGATGTCCAGTATATTCTTCAAAACATTCGATCTCATTGGAACGAATAGTGTTTGATAAATATGATGTTTTTTTATTAATACTGAGACGCTTGTTGCATGCGTTTTGTTTTCCCCACCGTTTTAAATTCTGTCACCTCTTAAAATTTGAAAATGTTGATAGTTTTATCATCTTTAACTGTTCATTATTTTTGCTTTTGAAAAGGAATTATTCATGGTTACAGCACTGGCAAGTACCTCTGTCCTCTGGCAATGAGTGTTGCCTTCCAAGTTTAGTGGTAGAACAATAGTAAATGAAAGTATAATGTCAAATAGAGCGCTGTAATAAACACGCCCATGTTAGTAGACGACATTTAGTATTGTGACTATAGTTCTGCACTTTTATATTGTATAGTGTCTCTTTAAAGATGTCCAGTTTCTCTCTCACAACAGATTGTTATTTTCAAAAAGAAATGTACAGTTTGAAAAGGGAATGTGTAAAATACGATACAACGTGGCCCTCATTACAAAAGAGAGAATCTAATTAATTTACACACTTTCTTATTAAATACTCCTATTTTTACAGAAAAACATGCTTTTGCTGCTATTTTAGGAGGATATTTTCCACGATTTTTGTAGGTGGTGGTGGTGGTGGTGCAGGTAGGGTAGTTTCAGAATTATACATTTTTCAAAAGACTATTTGCGCATGAGCAATAGTGACATTGGAACATGTGATCTATTTTGCTCTGTTTCAACAAAGGACATGTTTTAAATACTGAGGATAATTAAAAACATATATGCTAATTTCGCTGGAAGAATGTTCGCAAAGACTTAAACTTTCACACACACATGTGTGTGTGTGTGTGTGTGTGTGTGTGTGTGTGTGTGTGTGGGTGTGGGTGTGTGTGTGTGGGTGTGGGTGGGTGGGTGTTGTTGGTGGGTGGGTGAGTTGATGTGCGTGTTTATGTATATAAGTTGCTGAATTCCTGTACTCTCGATCTGACTCAAGTTACCTTTCATACCATTTAGATGTCTTTATTTCTGAATAATGTCCAAATAATTTCATATCCTCGGTCATTCTTGTCTTGAAGGTATATCTCCTGGTCTGAAAGTCCCTGTAGGATTCAGTATTTATAGCATCAGTAACAGACAATCTGCCTGATTCTGAGAGTAATTATTTTCAAATCTCTAGAGATAGCCTTTCGAGTACATTGAATATGAGAAGATGATAGATTTGACCTTCCCAGGCAACATATATCACTCTGTAATAGCCATATAGCCATAACCTAGGTGGGAAGGTGCAATTTTATATTAAGCAATATACCAATCACTCAGGGCCGGATTAAGACCTTTAGAGACCCTAAGCACTGAAAAGATTCTGGTGTCCCCCCCCCCCATATGTAATTCAAAGTAAAGACAATACTAAACCGTCATTTCTTATTTTATATTTTGGTGCCCTTGCTTTGGTGGTTGTTGTAAGCTTTCTAAATGGGATATAAATACAATTTTAAGTTAGACTTATCGTTTGTTTATACGTTGCAATTCTTCCAAATGCTTCACTTAGGCTTGGAAGAATACCACTCAACTTTTCTGATTCATCATAATAGGTAATCATATTCTGTTTTTACATGTACCTTCATCTACACCTTAAAATTTAAAATTTAAAGCAGATTCTGAAAGCTATTAAAATCTTCTTTAAATAAGCCTCATGTGATGCCGAACTTAAAAGTCTTATTTAGATTAGTTGCCGTTTATTTCAGGTGATCCGTTTAGATCGTGTATTATTAGAGTTTGCATTTTGCTGAAACTATTTTAGAATGTTGCAGACGAGCAGTCTCAATAGATTGACCTTGACAAGATATAGCGAAATATTTGCTGAATCCAAATTAGTTGTTATGCATTTTAGAGCAGGTATCATATATAATATAAAAAATAAGTATTGCAGGACATAATGACATTTTGCATGATATTTAAGCACGTCGCCCTCGTCTGGCCCAGGCAATTAATTTTTGTAGCATAATACAGGAATCAGTCCTACAGTGCCTTTAAAAGTGTTCTTCAAACATAAACTATATGGCTGCAAAAATATAATTAAAAAAGTGATCTTTAAAAGTGCTCACCAGACATAACTCATTTGACTCAGTGACAACAACACTTATAACCTTCCAAGCACTGCACAATTACTGGTTTACACATTCTTGGATTTTTTAAAAATTTTCTCCAAATATTTAGACAGTTCAGGTTATCTAATGAATATATGGTGTGTCATGCATCAAAACTAAGGAATTTGAAATAGAATCTTATGGCTATTATATATCATTTAATTCTTAAAAAAATATACAGAAGAATTTTAATTTATCCATGTAATGTTTGCATAATCATGTCATGCTATCTTGCAAATGATCAATAATTGAAATGCCTAGTTTGTTTCCACGCAGGTTTAGAATCTATCTTTAAAAACATCTTTATATAAAAAGCTTTGTTTGGAAAAGTTTTCTTAAGTCAAATGACAGGTGTCTAGCACTGGAAAAGAGGCCAAATCGCAATGCAATCCTAAACCCCAAATTACTTTTGATCAATATGAATGGGACACAACATCTAGAGACACCCATGGGAATTAGTTGATATCCATGATAGATGATATCCAACGTCATTGAAAGTGCTTAGATGAAATCGATATTATTTGCCTTTCATCCTTTAGAGGGCGATGTCTGGTAAATGTTCGTATAAAAGGTATGACCGTACAGTGATTGCCGTTGAAAAGGGAAATAAATCAACGAACCCACTCCTCTTTCTTCACGGATTGCAATTTTCATCATGTTTAAGAAACCAAGCGGTCCCTTACGGTGTTAATGAAATCCCAAGTTACACATTTTATCAATTATCAACGGAAAATGTTTCTTCAATCATTTGTGTCATTGTATCCAAGGCAGAGAGGGATCCAACCGTAATAAAATCAGTCAAACATTTGAGAAAATGGATGAAAAGTATAGAAAAAAAAATTAAAGGAAGAATTTTAATTTGTCCATGTAATGTTTGCATAATCATGTCATGCTATCTTGCAAATGATCAATAATTGAAACGCCTAGTTTGTTTCCACGCAGGTTTAGAATCTATCTTTAAAAACATTTTTACATAAAAGCTTTGTTTGGAAAAGTTTTCTTAAGTCGAATGACAGGTGTCTAGCACTGGAAAAGGCGCCAAATCGCAATGCAATGAAAATTATAGAAAAACAGAAGAAAGAAAAAAACAAAAACGTTATCATAGATAAATTGTCACGTTACAGAAGTAAGATACTACACCTAACAGATAGCGATAATGAACCTCATTTAGTGGTCGGGTTGACTCGGTTTGACACAATAGGGAAAACTCTAATATTTTGTATACAGACTTTAGTATACAAATTAAACATTTGTCATCCCTAGACTTTAATAATTGCAATCATATAGTTCCACTTTCAAAAGCCGAGAATTGTTGATCAGATATGTATGTGCTCGAATTTACGACATACATATTTTTGGGGACACGTATCATTAATAGCGCTGCTGAGAAAATGCATGATACAGCATTTTGATAAGGAATCCTTGGATATCTGTTTTAAAAATCCACTGTGACTAAAAATTGGTCTTGTAAGTAAAAATGTCTAAAACTTACACAACCGACAACTTATTCCTAAAATTACAAACAAATTCAGCCAAAATGATTGATAAAACGGGTGAGATATTTTATCCGGGTCCTTTTCCACCGGGTGTATCTGATGCTGTAGGGTATAAAGTAATTAGGCCAAACATTACAAATGTTACGGTCTATGGGAATCGAAGTTGTTAGATGTACCCTACAGCATCAGAGAAAGGAAAAGGACCCGGATAAAATATGTACAACCAACTAATTTGATTCCCGTCGACCGTAACCTAAATATTTGGACAAATTATTATACTATTGTGGTAAGATCAGCAAATCACGCTTACATCTTGTGAATGATCTATTCAAAAGGAAACTTTTAAAACTATGAAAGTGATATGTTGCACGCCTCATTTTTGACAAAAAATCCCTTGTAGGTACCCACTATTAAAATCCAGCCGAGTAAGATCTCCACGTTTATAAGCAGTTGTACATGTGCGCCGACAGAGACAGAATATAAGTGGATTAAGGTTCAATCCTATTACCCATACACATGTTTCTTCTGAAAAATTACAGATTTTATTTTTTCCGGGTTTTTTTTTTTTGGCCGATCAGCGAGCGACCTTCATTCTTTTTATATACAATATTTAACATATCACCACACATGACTAGTTCCGTAGCTCATACAATAATTAGTTGCCAGTGACCATATATGACTTAAGCGCCATCTCGCACGACCTTATGCTCGGCTTGATCTGCGTACCAGACGTACACACACACGGATACACACAGAGCGAGTTCACAAAATAAATTGCTTACTAATAACAAGTTAGAGACAAACAACAATAAATGTCAAAGACCCCCGATCTCTTCGGATTTAATGAATATAAAAACATTTAATGAGAGGAAGCGTAAAATTATCTTGTATTTATAAATCTCTTTGTTGAATTAAAATATTTTTTAAAAAAGTACAAGATGACGAAACTGTAACATAACATAAATATATGCACAATTGATTCCAAAGCTTAAATATTTCTAGATTAGTTCAGAATCAACACTATCGAAAAGCTTTCTTGATTGAATATTATCATGGAAGCCTTGCAAGAATGTGTGTGTTGTTTGAAACTTTTAAAGCACCGAGCAATAAAATTAGGCAGTCTGATTAAAATCATTTTCTCGGTTTCCGTCACTATTCTAAAATATTATGCAGAGTATAAAACAATTTTTTAAACTATTATTATTATTATTAATATTATTGCTGTTGTTGTTGTTGTTCCTAATATTACTGTGGTGGTGATAACGGTATACTGTGTCATTTACATTGTCATAACTCATTTAATTCTAATGCTATGGCTTTTTCGGTTCCTTTTTTAGTTTAGTTTTAAGAACATTTAGTAAATTTAATAATCTCTCTCTCTCTCTCTCTCTCTCTCTCTCTCTCTCTCTCTCTCTCTCTCTCTCTCTCATGAAAGACTGTTATTTACTCCTATGATCTTTATTTCGAACCGGACCCTGAAAAGAGATCAAAGATGCTGACCGTCTGCAAATTAGATAAATGATACTGCAAGACGGTAGTACCAAATGGGTGAAAGCAAGCAAGTCTTTATTGGGTCGCTTCACTTTGCTAGCGGAAATTGCTGAATGGTTGAAACCCCTGCTCGAAATCATGTGCGCATTGCGATTTTGGAGTGTTGTTTACCATAAATTTGTTTGTCAGTACTGAACTTCCATTGTGTCTAAATCCTAATATATCATATGTTAACACAAAGTGTCTTCAAAGATTAATTCACGGTGAAAGTCTTGTCATATGTTAACCGGCATTTCTTTTGAGAAGCTGAAATGCTAGCAAAAAAAAAAAAACAAAAACAAAAGACCAAAACAAAACGTGCCATGGATCACAGATTTCAATTCTGGGCACGCATCAATTCCATATTACTCACAGTGCGCTGTCGCCAAAATACACACAGACAAACACATCATAATGCTCATTATCTAAAAATAAATAATTGCTTTAAATCAATACCAAGCATACCTAACCCTAAGCCAAGGATCACCACCAAAAGAAGAGAGGATAAAATAGTCCAAAAATAGATTGGGACTACATTCGTGGGTACTGACCCTGAAGTAATAATGGTGGCCTAATTCCTATCAGGCCAAGCTACTTATGGCCAATTTTGGTCAAACTCTTGTATTTGCATGCCACACCTATTTTAGCTTTGCTCAGAAAATCTTATTCATTTGTGTGACAACTCTCAGAAAGTGCGTAGTGTTGGTGTTCAGCAAGATGCGATTTTTGGACCAAAAGCTTCTGAGACCCGAAAACTTAATTTGCTATATCTTCTTTAACTATATGAATTTTTCAATTCTGTAAAAACTTAATGATAATACAAGATAATGCATATCTGAAAATATGTTTGAAATAGAAAACCATTGATACTTTTATTTTGTATACAATGTTTGTGAAATAAAACTGAACTAATTTTTTTAACTGCTAAATTGTAAACATTGGAGCTGATTATTGAACGATATTTAAGACAAGTGGTAGCTTGGGTCTGTGCATCTTGTAACATATTTTCCAGGGGTAATGAAGCAATATAGCTCTGAGTGATATTTGAGGCACTTGCAATATGCCTGTTCAAATGTAAACAGGTGTACACACTAAACAAACAATGACAAGTGCAGACGTATTGTGTCTGGTACTCAGATAGTGGTTAATATGGATAAAAGCACACTCAAATGTACCATAGTGATGGGACCAGTACCATGTTTTATAGCAAAAATGCAAATCGTTTTAATGTTAGTCGCTATTAAAGGTAATCCTGTAATAGGACAAAATACAGCTACCGGGAGGCTATAACAGTGGTGTTGATTTTTCTCATTAAGACCTAATGTGGTAAAGTGGTAGTATGAACTAATACTTGTGACTTTTGCCAGGTACATTGGTCATGTCCTAATGAGGCCTTGGTATCACCACCTGATTGCTGGACAGCACCCAAGCTAATCCAATTCTTCCGCTTTGTTCCAAATGCCAGGCCAGACCTGAAAGAGGTAACATATGTTATTGTTGTTGCCTTTTTTTTTTTTTTTTTTTTTGTTAATCCCACAGATCAATAAGACATAGGTAAATCAAGTGAAAATGTGCTAGATATGGAGAAGTCAAAATGGCATTAAGTGTGGAAACACAGGAATAAATATTAAACTTGACACATTAACACTCAGAAATGTAAAGCAAAGGACAAGTATTAAAGTGACTATTCATACCCAACGTATATGAGGTTTCCAGAAATATGTTTATCAGAGTATATTCAGCCGTCTACAGGCTGAATAACTAATAAGGTACACTATCTGTTATAAAGTTTAAGGCAATGTGGGAAGGTGAGGTTTGGTCATTTGTGCAACAATTTGTGCATATCAGTATACATAGAGGTTAATTGACACAGTACTAAATTAAACGATATTACCATAAGTAAGCTACTTCATGATGGAAATAACATTTTTGGATATTTCAAGTGCATATAGCCAATTATGTGCATGACAGATCAACTATTGGCACATCTAGATTCTATACCATCAACTAAACGTGCAACTCCGATCCCCCCAAAATCGAAACAAGAATAAAGATTTGCTCATATGGGACAAGTAAACATGTACTTATCAAGAACACTTGTACAAAGTTAATTCAAATGATCTGTTTGAACATCTCTGATATATTTGTAAGAGTGTCAGTTAACAATTATTAAGGTGAATGGTTCATTAGAATGTGATATCAGCTTATGCAACAATACTGCACTCTGTCAAGGTACTAAATAAATTAAAATATATTACAATTAGTAAGCTCATTCATGATGAAAAAGAAACATTTTGGGATATTTCAAGTAGATAGAACCCATTATGTGCTGAACAGATCAACTATTGGTACGATGAGATCCTAAATTATTAGCTACATGTGAAATTCTGTTCCAAACATTATAAATAAGGATGGACATTTGCTCATGTGGGGCATGTAACTATGTATTTATTAAGATCAATTGTATAAAGTTACTTCAAATGATCTATTGGAACATTTCAGATATGTTTTTAAGAACTTCATTTAAAATTATTAAGTAGAATGGTTCATTAGACTGTGATCAGTTCATTAGACTGTGGTCAGTCCAGCATTCTGCACTTTTCATGGCCTTCGTCACTCGGACATTATGCCTGTCTCTTCTTCTGACGATGACGTAGTCAGTGAGATGCCAGTGCTTGGAACGTGGGTGCATCCAAGACATCTTGTTGCGGTTTGGCAGGCGGGATATTGTTTTGGTGATTAGGTCATGTTCAGCGCATTTTCTCAGTAGGAGGAATCCGTTGTTGTTGCATTTGCCAAAGCCATTTTTGTCAATGAAACCTGGCCATGTCTGGTGATCTGTGCCAACTTCAGCACTGAAGTCACCAAGGATGATGAGCTTGTCTATCTTTTTGGTACTTCTGCAATAAAAGACTTCAGGTCTTCCTAAAAATTGTCCTTGATCTCATCTGGGTTGGTCATGGTTGGTGCATAGGCGCTGATGATAGTTACATGTCTTTTTCTAGACAGTTGGAGTCTCATTTGCATTATTCTGTCTTTCGCGCCCTTTGGGAGATTTGTGAGCCTGCTAACTAGCTGTGATTTCATGTCAAACCCAATACCAGCTACACGTCGCTCTTCTTTACTTCGGCCACTCCAGAAGAAGGTGTAGCGGGCTCCTACTTCGGTTAGTTGTCATTCCTCAGCTAGGCGAGTTTCACTCAATGCTGCTATCGGAATTTTGAATCTGGCCAGTTCTCTACCAACTAGAGCTGTTCTTCCCTCTGGTCTATCTGCTGATGTACTGTCCATTAGTGTGCGTACGTTCCAGGCAAGGCCGGATTAAGACTTTTAGAGGCCCTAAGCACTGAAAAGATTATGGTGCCCCCCCCCCCCGCCCATATGTAATTAAAAATAAAAACAATACTAAACCGTAATTTCTCTTTTTTTATGTTTTGGTGCCCCTGCTTTGCTGGTGCCCAAAGCACGTGCTTAGTCTACCTATTGAGTAATCCAGCACTGGTTCCAGGCACCGATGGTGAGTTGTGTCACCTTTGTCTTCATGTTTGGTTTACGATCGCTAAGGTGGAATCCCCGTCAGCCGCGGTGTGCTCACGAGGGTTAAGGTGAAGCAGGCAATGTTTAGGGCACATTTTCTAGCCCCTTCCTCATGCTACGGAGGTGAGCAGTGTGATCCTAAAAAGGGCTGCTCAGTCACCGAGGGGGCTACCGAGTTCCACTTCTGCTTCGATCCAGTGAAAAGAGACGCTATATAGAGTCTTCATCTCAACCCTCACATTAGGTACCAGATGACTATGTTATTACCATTTTTGAAAGTCATATAAGCAGATATGTGCTACTCATATATCACACCATCATAAACACATAAATTAACAGCTTGGACCAATAATAAATAGTGTAAATGACCTGCTGGAAAAATACCAAATAGGAAGATGTACAAAAGTCCTATTGTGACTTTTAAAGATATTTTCTCTGACAGAAATTGAAACATATCCCTCATTTGAACTTTTATATGGTGTTTTAATATATACATGAGGATAATAATGAGCATCAACCCCACAGAGACTATAAATGTGAAAATTATGTAAAAAAAAATTTTTTAATTTTAATTTAAAAAGAAAAATATTGTTTGCAAATTTTAAGGAAATATGTGCATTTTAAATTTTTAATATTATAATTCTATTTTTACTGTCAGTATAAATAAAATGTCTAAATTTCATGTCGCTACCTCTAGCAATTAATATTGCATTTCAATTTAAAGTTTCAAGGTTAACATGCTGACTGGACTAGGGTCACAATTATTCTCCCTATACTCTCTCTAAATTTGCTTGTCAGTGCTAAACTTTCCAGTGTGTCCCAATCCTAATAAATCATATGTTAATCTAACCTGTCATCAAAAAATTAACTCACAGTAAAGTTCCTGTCATAGGTTAAATGGCATTTTTTGATAAACTGAACTTTAAACAGAAAAAAGAAAAAAAGCCCCCCCCCCCCCCCCCCCCCCGCAAAAAACCCCCCAAAAAACAGCGTCCCATGGATCATTGATTCAATTTCTGGGCACGCATCATTGCCAGATTACTCCATGTACATTGTCGTCAAAATACACACAGACAATCACACCATAATGTTCATATTCTAAATATCAAATAATGTCCTTTAAACTCAGTACCAATAATTCCTAATCTAAGCCACGGATTACCACGGAAGAGAGACCAAAAATGGATAAACATAAAAATAGATTTGGACAACATTCGTCCGTACTGACCCTGAAGTAATAATTGTGATCTGAGTTCAAACTTACATACTGGTGCAATAGTAGCTTATTGCCGATGTCGGTGTAAGCAGACTTTTTGTTACAGCAGTTTCAGAGCGCAAGGTAAAGCTTTTATGCACAATGATGATGCCGCATCAACCTGCCTAATATAAAAATTCTTAAAAAATAAAATGTACCAGAGAGTTAGAAAAGGTCCATATTTTTGGATAGTTATAATAAACAAAACATAAGAATATCATTCAATTGACCTGACAAGTCGATGGAAGCTCATATCAAAAGAAATGAATACACCCCAGCCCCAAATTCGTACATGCATTTTTCATGTCCGAAGGTCATTTTTGACACACAATGATGCTCACAGTGAATATGCAAGCCCTGTCCATATGGGATAATTTTGAAAAACATTGTGTACTAAACAGCGTGCTATGGGTGGCTAGCTCTGCTTTATAGCCACTTTTGGTATTTCACTGTCTAGATACTGTGAAGTAACTATGTGAGGTGTACATGCCTCACATCAATTTCAAGAACAACACAAGCCCGAAACACCTAATTCACAAATATATCCATATCTTTAATTGTTAAACAATAATCGATGAAAAAGTTACAACATAGCCTTAAGTTAAGAAAGTTGACAGGGGCCAAGTTACAAAACTATCCCCTGACTCCTCTGTAGGCCAAGAAGGTGTAGTTCGAAATCCGGTGCAGATTTAAATTGGTAGTCAATCTGAAGTTAGTCTAGGTTGCAATTGTTTGAAGGACTTTTGCGTCATGATTTTTATTGGGATTAATTTCACAGGATCTGCATCGAAGGAAATTTGGCAATAACTTTAATCGCGACGCATTAGGCATGCGGCTGGAGTTCCTTGAATTAGATGTGCTACGATAGTACCAGCTAATCCATGTTATACATGCAGGTGAATCTGAAACATGTTCCTGTGATCATTAGAAGGTAAAAATAATGCCACTCTCTCCTCTGACAGGAATGGGATTACACTGTATCCGCTTGATGTAGACAATCTGCGAGGGGCACAGTTTTACTGCATTTTCCTCAAACTAATATCTGCAAATTCTCCATGCAGATACAGTCTGGACAGGCCGATAATAATTGGAACGTCCCCCGCCCTTTTTTGGAATGCTTTCGTTTATGAGGAACAAATAGCTAATATGGAAGTACTAAAAGAAAAACCTAATATTTATTTCTTCTTATAGAAAGTTTCAATGATATTTCGTCTCTTCCATCTTTTTTCGGGTGAGAAATTTCCAATGCTTACACAAAATCCAAGTTAAATTTCCACCGACGCGTAGTGGTCACAGTGTCCATTTTTTCCATAGTGAAGAAAAAATAAAATAAATATCGCGCGATTAAAAAAAACAACTCTCAGTTTGTAATCCTAAATTTGACACTTTCTCGTACGCTATCGCCCAAAGGCAATTCGTTCACAACGTCTCAAAGATACTATGAAGAAGGAGACAAGCGTAATGGATAAAGGTATTGAATTTGAAGAAGATGGTGGAGAGACTGATAGACCGAATACTTTATGACGTAATCAATACTTGTTATGCGAGCGTTGCAATAAGAATGTGCAAATGTAGCATGAGAATAGTCAAGATGAAAAAAAAACAAAAAACCCAAGACAAACAGTATAACAGTATGAAAGTATTCTAAGAAAAGACTTATTTAGTTTTAGTCCACTAGGGGAGCTGTTACGGCATATACCTCGTGCATGTATCACATCTGAAGTCTTGTTGTAATGCAAAAGACGTTTTCGTTTAAAGTACCGTCAATACTCGCTTATAACACGATTTTAACTGGAAACTGCACAGACCCAGATCTGCCGTCGCATAATGCGTCGGCAGATCTGAGTCCATGCAGTTTGTTAGGAGTAATCAGTAGAACAAATATAGACTGATTTGCCGGCGCCTTATCCGAGGGCAAATTAGGGTGTATTTTGTTTGAAATTGAACTGGGCTTATAAATGAGTATAGACGTTATTGCCAATAAAGCTACATCTTTTCAGCAATAAATTCCTTTTTGAGCCACAAATGCTTTTACTGGCAAAAATTTGAAAAAGTGGCTTATTGAATAGTAGTTGCTGTTAAATAACTCGAAAATAAGGGAATATAGTTTTTGTCCTATAGGTACTTCTCATTTAAAATGATTGTATGATTCATTCGTTTAATCATCCATCATGCAGTCTGTAAAATAGATTTTATTGTATTGTTGATCATTTGTTGGGTCGTGTCAATTAATCGAGTCATATGAGTAAGAGATTGATTGGATGTTCACGCATTGACATGTTCTTTTCTCGAACTCATTTCTGTCTTACATCACCGTCACTGTATCTATAAATTTATCGAGTGGAACAATAACAATTTTCGATTTATTCGAATGCTGAAAGACGAATCAATTCAATTGATGTAAACCTGCCAGATATATAAACGAATACAGTTAACAGTAGCAGAAGTAGCAGCTGCACAAATATACACAGTTGCAGCAGCAGTAATTGTTATTTGGTTGTTAGTTTGGTTGTTTTTATTTTTGTTTGTTTTGTTGCTTGTTTGTGAATGGTAGTAGTGAGTGTCCTACAAGAAGAACAATGAAGAAGAAATGTGTGCAGTAGCAAAAGCCTACCTCATAAGCTTCCATACTGGTGATGACTAATATGCTGCATGAGAAAGATCGACAAGTTCAAACAAATCCTCTTGATGTAATATATTCAGCACGTTTATACTGAATACAATAATGTTATGAATACGATACATATCTTGCTTAGAATCGTTACATGAGAATAATAGATAACTCAGCAAAAATGTGTCAGAGAGAGAGAGAGAGAGAGAGAGAGAGAGAGAGAGAGAGAGAGAGAGAAATACAAAATTCGGAAAACATTAAAACCAGGGGCGGTTTCAGAAATATCGTTTAGGGGGAGCGTAAAAAAGTAGACGAGGGGTCTGTGGGACAAAACCCCCAGTGTGGACCCAAGGGGCGAAGCCTCCGGAAGCTCGTGCATTTTAAGCATTTTCAGGGCATAACTTTAACCATCTAACGGTAAAGAAAACTTACTTTAGGAAACGTTCCGGTTGTTTCACGCACACGGATCCGCCCCTGAAAACTACAACCGCCACCAGCATTTAAAAATTAATTTCTCTTTTCAACAGAACTTAAGGTCACTCGGGCTGAGATAATTTTGAAAACGCTCTTTGATGTTTCTAATTCAGCTTTCAGTAAGATTACAAAATTTCTACTACAAAGGGAAACGCATCAAGGATGATAACAGGTGTATTTTTAATTTTTTTTTTCTCCTCGTCATTTTGAATGTTGGTGAGTATATAAACAACTACTGCATTTACACAAAAAAGTCACTTTTAAGATTTTGTAAAATTAAGGAGATTTTAACAAGTATTAAATATGTGAAATAACGTACATTTAAAACCACTCGAAGAAATATTAAAACTATGCTTTCGAATAAACGCCACTGAATGGAACTGGCATTGACTCATGATTTGGAGAAACTGAGTGATTCGCCAAGACAATGGCTTATGAAATTTAATTCTATGAAAACAGAAGTAATAAAGTAAACTTTGATAACTTGCATAAACACCTTATTTTGACAATTCAGAGTATTTTCAATCGGGACATACCTATTGATAATATAGTGTTACGACTCGTTGTCCTAAAAATATGTAACAGAAAGTGAAATAAAAAATTTAAGTAAAATCAACAAGCAATTTATTTCTAGACCATCAAAGTGAAAATTCAAAAGACACTTACAATATTGTGAATTAAAATCCAAATGATCCAATAATCCTAAGTGTGCTAATCACAAGTCAAAAATATAGAATATTCCGAATTCCACTAGCCTTGAATTTCCTGATGTGCATGTAGTCTTGAATGCCCTAATGTGCCAGTAGTCTTGAATGTCCTGATATGCCTGAATGATGTAATTCAGAATATCTTTGAATGAATTCGCAAAAATCCCAAAGTACTGTGTTAATCCCAAAGTACTGTATTAATCCCAAAGTACTGTATTAATCCAAAAGTACTGTATTAATCCAAATAAAGAGTGAACACCTTAGTATTTCCAATTAATATTTTAAATAAGTCCTCTCTCTGAATTTGCTCTGATTTTCACAGCATAACTACAAAACATCTGATGATTAAAATGATTCTTCACAGACTTACCATTAGAACAAGAACGAAATATTCCTTACCAAACTCCACTGTCATAAATGAAAGTTCCACATTTCGTTAGAAATTTGTTCTACTGTAAATTTTTGGAACACATTGCCGGCGGATAAACGAAATTGAAGAATACTGAGTAGATCTGAACAGTCTCGTGTACCTAAAAATAGTACTTTGACACACTTTTGGTCAGAAGACAGAAGGGTATACATTTTACATGCAAATTTGAGAGGATTGTGTTGTTTAAAGTTTCGAATTAACGAAACGTCAAAAACAGTAAAAATGTTTGTCAGAGCAAAACTCTATTATAAGCATCAAGATGTAACAACACTATTGAACATTATCTTTTTTTATTCATCTGTATTCTGTAAAACTGTCGTCTTCTTACCTTTTGATTTTCTTCTTTACTTTCATTCCTTTATACTTCGGTTTGTTTGTGGTAGGGATGTGTACGTACTCTAGCCATTTTATCAACATTTTGTAAGTTTGCTTTATATTTGAGAAGTATTTCTAAGTCGTAAAAGTTGTTACCAATACCAATAACTTTCAGTACTCGAGAATAAGTCCAGTCCAGCTGCAAATTGCAAAGACCCAGATCCACCGTCGCATTATGCGCCGGCAGCTCTGGGTCTATGCAGTTTGTTAGTAGTAATCAGTCTAACAAACAACATCGACCCTGATCTGCCAGCGCTTATGTGACGGCAGATCAGGGTCTATATTGTTTTCAGTTGGACTCGACGTATAATTGAGTACATACAGTGCTTTCCTTTACTTGTAATAAAAATAAATTTGAACCAAACCAAAGAACTCTTTCATAAGAAAATCACACGAAAGACTTCTTTCCTCATACATTCTTGGAACTGACCCCCGACTGTTATAATTGTACAACCGAATTGTTCATATCTAGAATTCGTGTTAAAAGGAGTGTATAAGTTTAGATTAAAATTTAACATAGTAAATATATACCAAAATGACGGACCTTTCTATAGATCACATAAAGTTATGATCTTTGAGTTAATTACACACTGCTAAAGTGCACTGAAATTCCAGTGCTAAGAAAATATGACAAATGTAACCTATTTATTATCCTACTTGTGTCAAATGTAAATGTCTTATTGTCAAAATGATACGATAGAAACATCTTTCGATGTTCTTTGTTGATGGGTTTCTTTTAACAACACAGAGAAAGGACAGTATAACTTTAAAATTCTTTATTGCGACTTCTCTGATCTACAACCCAGAATGGCTGATACAGCATGAAGCACTTGTTTTAACTGGGTATCAAATTAACAAGATATTAATTACTTGACTGACATGAGCTCTAAAGTTCCCAGAGTCAGTTTGGTGTTAATGAGAATAGCTTTGACATTAAAATAAACATTTAACCCACCACACAGCTCTGACCTGGCTGAAGTTAAGCTGACACTGGGTCACACATGTGTAACATTCATTGTAGAAATATGTATCATTATAATCCTCTCATAATAACATCTTAACATTCTTCTTATTTCTTGGTCTCTTTGAAGCAGGTTAATCTCTCTCTCTCTCTCTCAATATATATATATATATATATATATATATATATATATATATATATATATATATATATAATATATATATATCCCCGTGTGTGTTAGAAATTTGTCTCTCCTTTGTTTATAACAAATATCACTGGTTCCCTTTACCCAAGATAACCTCAAATGGATCATGTTTGGAACGATTCAAAGCTCTAAGTAAAATTGTCGGTAGTAAAAAATAAATTGGTTACAGTAGCTGCGGAGGGTCAATGGAGAGTGTACCTGGACAATAATGAGTCACGTGTGACACTTCTCCTCAGGGATCTGACACTCTGGCATCAATTGATCTACTTTATGTAAACCCACATTTAAAGCATACATCACAATCAGTACGAGTATACCCCTCGCGGCTGGAGATATATAATAATTTATAATTTTCTTTCTCAACATGTATCAAGCCTCTTCCTAAAATAATGGAAGTCAGCAATTATGGAGCCAAAACGTGAACAAGGTAATTTGCAGAAAATGTTTTCTTGAGGGTCGCACTACCTTTGAGTATGAAAATGAGACAAGATGCAGAGTGTGCAGAAAACCTCTTCATCATCATACACAACTAGATTACTTTTTAGTCAACCCAATCTGACAACGACGAAAATGATGACACCCGTGGGCGGGATGATGGGGTCCTGCAATAACCAGACTCCATTGTCAGAGAAGAGTAAATCCGATGTCGTGTCATTTTCCCCAAGAGTGCACCAACCATAGGATACACCTCGAAACTCACAACAATGCAAACAATACAGCAAACAAAAAGCAGGCAAGCAATAAGACAAGATTGGTAAATTACAGCCGCCTAAATTTAGTTCAGTAAAATGACTATTATCCTCTGGCCAATGACAAAGCTACACGTCAGTATGACAAACTTCAAAGTTCTGGTATTTTTCAAAATCGATCATTTCCATTCAGGCATTCTGGGATAGCGGACTACACGGAAGAATTATTTACCTACGAAATTGAAGAGTTTGACAATGTGCAAGAACTACTAACCTCCGAAAATGAAGGACTAGTCAACAGAAGTTGTACAATGATCATTGGTCAATTTTACGTTTTATAAACTACATGTTAACACATTTTTAAGAACAATTTTAGTTAGTTCAAATTACAATCAATATCAATATATATATATATATATATATATATATATATGTGTGTGTGTGTGTGTGTGTGTGTGTGTGTGTGTGTGTGCGTCCGCCAACCTGGTTGGAGTAGGGATATTATACAAAATTGCATAGTGAATCACTAGATAGCAGCGACGCTAAGTTAGAGGCAATGGTGCAGAGTAACAAATATGGCAAAAGTGAGACTGGATCCATTTATGAGGTATAGACACGGTTTTCTAATTATCGCCCGTTGTACTGATATATATCGCTCGCTAGGCGCGTAGCAGTAGCGTCCGCCATATCACAAATGAAATAGATTGTAAACAAAGCGAATTGGTGCGTAAAAATACCCATAAAGGATTCCACTGATTGCACAAATTTTATAAGAGAACATTTACATTCCAAATTTGTAGGAAATAAATTCACAAACCACGGATTTCAAAGTGAAGTAGCAGCAAAAGAATATTTAAATTCTAATGGATATTGTGTTATTGAAAAAGGAATGCGTGTTTATGTGCAGGAAAACTGGTTGTCAGCGACCCCAGATGGAATTTAATGAAGACACGCTTGCTTGAAATTAAAAGTCCAATGCCTATTAACTGGACCACATTGGATAAGCTTTTTTTCAAACAAGAACAATGATGTCCAAAAGAGTGGCAACGACAGTCTGATTATTAAGAAGAAAGGGAATAGAGGGTTCTATATGCCAATACAGATGACAATGTTTTGCACTGGTCTTAGGAAATGTCAGCTTCTTGTATGGCTTAGTGCAGATGCCCACAAGTTTGTGAATGTAAAGTATGACGAAAATTATGTAAATGGCCATGTTACAAGTCTTCGAACATTTTATGCAGAGAAAATGATGCGACGCATAGTTGATGAAACTGAAGAAGATTGCTTGTTGTACAATAAGACTTTAAAACATGTATGTGTCTGCGACTATAAATTTATATAATTTTAGTTTTATGTTGGTTCTAATTTTTTAATCATGTTATGATGTTAATAAATGTGTCACTTATTTACATTACAGATCTGAGAAAATAAAATTTCGTCATTTTATGTGTCAGTTCAAGTTTCACGTTGATTCAAGTGAAAAAACATTACCTCATAAGATTTTTTTTTATAGATTTTTCAGGTCTAGAATATAACAAATTTCTTGTAGCAAGAAGGACTAGTAGATTCAGAAATTTACTAGTCCTGCTGAATCTTCACTAGTCCTTCCCAAAAAACAATGTTAGCTACATATCTAGATTAACAACACTCCATGGAGAAGGTAATTTAATAATCCGCTTTTTTCAGCTATGAATTTATCATTTGCTCTTCCACCAAATGGCTTTGAAATAAACATAATTTGCCCATGTTGAGATATTCCTACCATATACATGGCAGTGTTGTGCGATTTATAATCGTCGTAAGTCTCACCTCTACTTCTGAGATTTGAGATTAGTTGGCCTCTGAATAAATGTTTTTGTACAATCAATAATACTTGTAGTGCGGGTTAGTTTTCGCTGAAAGATTCCGGGCAAGAGTCTCTGATTATTTCTCTTGTAAGTCATATTATCAGTGATTTCAATTTATCTACTAAGATTGAAATCCAAGAATTGAAAATCTTCCATTCCAATCTGACGGCATAGATTGAAATATAAATGGAACCAAACCGATGCATTCTTCATGCGCTTGTCTGTGTATTTAACACATTGATTTTTTTCCATACATTGTGTTTGCGACGAATATTTGACCATTTATTGACGGAACATGAACTACCTCCACATTTATTATATTTTACAACGCTATCCATGTCAGTTTATAAGGAAAAAAAAGCAAAGATGAAACGTGAAAAAAACAACTGATGTATTTTTGATCGCGGCCGCATGCGGTATCTAATGTTCATTTCACTATCGTCATGGTTGACGCATCACGTGATTGGTTAATGGCTGCCCTCATGAAACTGGTGTCAAATACAGATAACGGTGTCTATTAGAACAGAAGCCAAGTAACCGTGGCTGTTACCGATCAGTTTGTGAAGACGTTCCGTAATGAGGGTGGTGTACTAGTGTAAGAAATGGTTCAGTAATGTTACTAATGATCTTGATGGTATTACATGTTTCAGTCATTCTCAGTTTGTTGATGCACATACATATATTTCTTTGTAGAGCACTAGACCCAGCCATTACACTGCAATATGCACTCTTTAACTTGCAAAATGAATACATCTCAACTTCAATGCTAAAGGTTAGGCATTTTCTTTATAAGTTTTCTCTGTGATTCGTGTTTGTAATAACGCCTGACTACTATAAATTATCTGAGCTTTACATATGTACCATTAAGATTTATAAACTCTTTTATATTGAGCGATAATGGTCTTTGAAATGTTGTTGAAGAAAATTCACAGCATTTCTCGCGCTTCTTCAGACAGGTAAAACTTTCAACTTTAATAAGTCTATTTGTAGGTCAGGTATATCAATGTCACTTGACCTACTAACATAATAACCACTCATACAATAAATGGCACAAATTTAGCACTGAAAATGTATTCAATGCTGAGATAAAGCTAAGTTTGTATAGAAGGGTAAATCAAACTTGCTGCATTTGGTTAAGGCTGAAGGTTCATTGAGGTTTAGCCAACCATCCCCCATGGACAGCCTTCGTCACAGTGGTCACGTTCGCATCAAGTGTCATTTTTAATATTTCATAATGAGTCTTAATTATGCAATTTTTGGTTTACTTAATTTTATAATAATAATAATAATCTTCCTGTAAACAATGTACACAACTCATGGCAGATGGAATATGCCCTTTATTTCTATAACGTGGTCGATGACGTCATAAACAGTTTGTTATCAGTTTAGATTTCAATCGATGTGTTACTATTAATATGTTCTATTAGATACAGGTTTGGCTTCTGTTTCATTATCTGTCTGCGGTACTTGTAACTAATGAAACCCGGTAAATATGGAACCTGTGATGTTTTCTTGTTTGCTTTTATCGTTTTCTTCTTCCGCTTGACTTTGTTAATATATTCACAGATACTTTTTGGTGGATTAAAACATTGAACATTAAATCTCGAATCGACCACAGCAGAAATAATTTGAACATTTTGTTAAAGGTTGAACTGCCGGTGGTGGTGCCTGGTTTAGAATGGTCATTTGCATAAATTTACTAGATGTTTGGAATGCACCTTTCTTTACTAACATAAACTGTACAACCGACACCCCGCACTTTTTGTTTTCCTACTTATTCTATTGAATCCTGATAAGAAATGGTTAAATAGACATAAGAAAATAATATTTACAAGTTTAGGTAAATCAACTTAAAATGATTGAACACTTAATCTCAGGCAATATGTCCAAGCAAAAACTATATGGTGCACACACTAGCACACAAAATTAGAGACACACGCAAGTATCAGCGCAATCGAGTATAGCCCGTTTCCCGTCAAGTTTGAGAAATTCCCAAAAATCCGGATAGACCTTAAAGGTTTGAATTTACATACTCAAAATGTCAGTACGCATAATAGAATATAATGTCAGCAAGTGGTACATGAAGATTATATTTTGTTAAGTTTGTCTGGCTTTCTAAATTATGGATAGGACTTGAAAACGATGTTGCCAAAGTTCACATTCTGGAAGAAATCCTTTTGCCACTATTATGATTTTACGTTGGTTAGAGTGCAAATTCAATCATGTTTGTATACAATTAGGCAATCCATCCATGATTTTAAGATACCAGCATGAGTTCTGTATTCGGCAGGTTCAAACAGTTTGATTACTAAAGTTTTATCGTGCTTTCTACCTTTAATACCCAAATTTCTTAATCGTAAAATTTCTGACACATATCTTGGAATATCTTTGGCAAAATATTTTAGCAAGTTACTTGCGGTAAATACTAGTTTTAAAATGTAACAAAATGGCAGTCTAGAAGGATTTTATCTATGATCATAGTGTATGGACCCAGCAAGATACAAATCGAGCAAATCACCTATTCGAATAAGCAAGCGAATGCAAATGGTAGTTTCTGATTGGTTGAATGTCATTGATGGCGTAATAGTACAATTCTGGACTTTTTTTGCTTCGTTGTTGCTTTCCATAAAGTTGCCGTCATTCAACCATTGTTAAAGGATGGCTAATATATATATATTATTCCAATTTGATTAAGTGTGTTAAATAGCCAGATAGGCTAACTGCAGAGAAACTCCGCAAATCGTGAGGGTAGTAAGAAATATGGATAGGTGAAAAGGAAGGTAGCCCATAAATAACGTTTCTGCGATGGCGATATCTATCTCACCTTCCTGTCATTTGGTTTCGACTATTGTCCAGATCAATATTATGAACAAATCAATCTGTATATCTTTGGCTATATTTTCAGATCGGAGTATTTATATATATTCTACATCAGTAATTCATTCTCCTAAATGGGCCCCTGTTCAACTAAATGAAATGATTTCATACGTTCCGTGTAGTTAGTCTTGAGTGCTTACGTATTTAAATATTAACAGTAATATTAAAAATTAAAGATGAAATATTGTTTTGTATATTTATTTATTTATTTATTTATTTTGCAAAGTAAAAGAGTAAAGTATTTTAAATGTGTTGTTTGTCAGAGGAACATTATCTCTGCCAGTTTAATCATCTCATTCTTGAATTACAATAACTACCAGATACGATCAAAGCGCTCGTGTACATGGGAAAAAATCATTTAAATCCTCCTGGTCTTTATATACGTCTACAATCTTTTTTTTCGTGTGCATATATGAAAGTAACTATAGGATTATCCACAGAAAGAGGAATTAAACAAGGTCAGTAATTAATTTCTTCATTGGTGGTTGTTCTCGTGCCAAGGTCAGTGAGGAAGTCAAAGAATCTGTTTTTTTTTCGTTTTAAAAATGAGACGCGTTGCTATTTCATTTAGCAAAAAAAAATTTCTAGCACAGGGCCTAAAGTCTTCTATATTTCTCAAAACTTATCATGAAATCCAGGTTATATAAAGAAAATTTGTTCTCGTGCCAAGAGCAGTGATGAAATCAAAGATTATGTTGGCTCGTTCTAAAAATGAGACGCGTTGGAATTTCTTTAAAAAAAAAATATTAAAAAAAAAAACGAAAAAAAAAAACAAAAACATTCTAGTGCAGGGCCTAAAGTCTTCTGTATTTCGCAGACATTATCATGAAATCCAAGTCACATCAAGAAAAAAAAGAGTAGTTTAGAAGTTAAAAGATATAAAGAGCTCAGTGCAGTTTTAACTATCAGCTTTATTCCACTCAGACTACATAACATATTTAGTATATAAGGAAACGTAAACAAAATAACATTGCAGTTTATGGTGAATAAAAAAAACATGTAAAAATTAACTAATGAAATAGAAAATTAAATTAAGAATATGGTTGCAACAGGAATATTGAGAAAATTGAATATATTTGAATTTCCAAACCAAATTAGATTTCAAGTATGAAAAAAATAAATGTCCCCATTAAAAAAAAAAAAAAAAAAAAAAAATTAAAAGTTCTATTGTACCCAGAAAAAATCCAGTATCAATATCAAAACAAGGCGGGAATAAATGCCATTGACAATATTTATAAATTCATGGACATTTGGCAATATGGATCACTCAAATTTCCTCCTCGAGTGTCATTATTGTAAAGTTTATTGAATGTTGCTTCATCAGCAACTATTTCACTTGTGTTTTAAATTATTTGTATTCTGTACTTATCGTGAAAAAAATTATGCATGCCTTTTTGAGTGTAGAAGATAAGTTCAACTAATATACTGCTAATGACTATGAGGCAGAAAAGTGCACATAAAGTGTGCATTTGAAGATAATTTTAAAGATAGACATAATAGACTTACCTGACTGCTATTACTTAGTATGCTCGTCTATCGATGTGCTCACACTGTATGTATGCCATGTTATCACGGTTATGGCTAGAAGCTGACTTTGTGCTTTGCCAATAAAGAACTTAAACTTGGCATGCTAAGCTTTGTAGTCACCTTAATAATTACATAGTTCTAGCTTAATTAGCCATCCATCTCCAATTATACGGCCATTAGTTTGCTATGCCGTGCATTACTTTAACTTTCTATGCTTATGTTTCTTCCAAAATGATTATCAATTGAATGTCGAAGTTGCAAATACAATTTGATAGAAAACTGCCGAAAAATGTATGGTTTATTGCCAATAAAGAACGTTTTTATTCAAGGAATTGCATACAAAAAAGCACGTACACCTTAGGCTAACAACTTTGCTGGATCATATAAATAACCTGCCAGTCTCGCAGGGTAAATTTTCCTTCGCGGAAATAAGGCTCTAAAATAGACACCCCCCCCCCCCCCCACCTCCTTCCCGGGAACATTTTACTTCTGAGTCAGTTTCTCTTGGGGAAAAACTTACTTATGGTTATATTTCCCCCACCCCCTCTCCCCCACCAAGGGGAAAAACCGCTCTAGGATTTTTGTCTCCATCGTTCAGTAGAATTTCGTCGTCCCCGGGAAAATTCTACTCTAAAGTACTCTCGATGTTAAGTGCTAACATGGTATCTACCGTGTGCTGGGCACAGCCACGTCGCAGAGGTACAATGTAAGAATGCTATGAAAGTATCAGAGGATCTCCGAATGGTTCTTGCGGCACGCAGTCGGTTTGTGTTCGCTATAGCCATAAACATAGTTCGAGAGAAATAAATTCATAAAGTCAAAGATTTGGCCACACATAACTTCAAGTTGTGTGCTTTGAAGGGGGGGGGGGGAGGGGGGAGAGCAAGGGGACTTAACTTTGTGACCTTTTCGACCAGAAAATTTTAAAAAAAGAACTTCTGAAAGCTGGAAATATCACTTGAAAACAGATAGGTCATGTTTTATATGGGTGGACGTTTTAAAGTATATTGGTTCCTATTTTACTTTCAGCAATGATGGCTATGTTGGGCATGGAAGAAAGAGTTTACATTACGTTACGGCATGCACGTGGGTATTGTAAACAAATCGGCTTTGACGTTACGGACAGCCAATATTGGCGGCCGACATTGACAATGATAATACGGTACTTTCAAGTGATTTACTTCGTAAAAATACATTTTTAAAATCGGTGTTTGATGTGAAGCTTAATCAAAACATGTCTCCTACATACTGTATGTAATACATAAAATGCAAAATTGACATTCTTTTTAGGAAAATAGGATAACGCTTTGCAATAATATCATCACTGCACACGTCATCTACTTTATAAAAAAAATAGAAATGAAAACATTTTTAGGTCACATGCATAATATATTATATGCACATACAAAAAACTTCAGAATCGAACAGAATGAAATTACATTGTTTAGGAAGGATACCTAAAGGAGGGATATCACTCACAGTTATACAAATGATTAATTACTTTCATTACTCTAAAACGATTCGTGCAAAAACTTTCGACTCTTTCCTTGTCAACCACAAAATCCATTCAGTTTACACAATATGGGAAACAAAATCTAGTTCCGTTTCATTAAAATTTGTGTCCCATGTTACATTTGCAGCACCTTTCAAAATTAAACAATTATGACCTGCTATAAAAGATTATCATTATATCTGTTGCTTTGAAATAAACCATCTCTTTGTGTACCACTTTTCCCTATATTCAAAGATTGGTTGTTTCAAACAAAATATGTCTTCGCGTACAATATGAGGTGCATGCTATCACGATGCCATGAACAAGGCGAATACAGACGTGTCTTTTATGCGAATGGACCCCATGCTAAAATGAAATCATAAATATTGTTGTGTGCATTTATAATACAACAAAATTCAATAGTGAAATATATGTCACACCTTTTTTTATTGAATTTGTTAAATATTTCTAAGATAATAATAATAATAATAAAAATAATAATAATAATAATAATAATAATAATAATAATAATAATAATAGAAATTTTAAAACAAGTAACGTATAGAAAAAATCAAACTGTCCACAATACAGATAAGAATGTACAGAAAGTATTAAAAAAATAAACGTCTACCTGTGTAACACCGACAATCCAATGAATACGCTTAAGTTTGCAGACGAATTCACTTAGTTCCAGGAATACACTCTATATGCGTCCGAAATGCTGATGTATATAGATACATCATTGGGTAAAGAAAATTGTTGCACATGCAGATCTTTGTACAAAAAATAAAGCGAAAACTGGCATCAGCAAGACAACTGTTTTTTTCTTCGTACATACAGATGTATGAATATATATGCAAATTGTCAGTATAATGGTGATGAATCTGTTTGAATAATGGCGTTCTACCAATGTTCTGATAGTTGCAAAAATCAGTCAAATACTAAGCTTAATATCCCTTCAACATCTCTTTCGTTGTCTTTCTTTGTTGTTTTCTTTCCTTTTCTTCCTTTCCTTCTCCTTCCTTTATATCATAGCTCCATATGGGATTGTGTTTCGGAATTTAAATTTAAGCGAGGCGTATGAAATTGATTTTTTGTAATAAAATGCAGACTGTAGATATTTTTGGGGCAGACTTTTTGCCATGAAAATAAAACAGATTTTGACTGCTTGTCATATTTAGGTAATTATTATACAATCAATTTTAGTTGTATTACTATGGCATTTAGCAGTAACAAATATGTAGTACTTTATCATTTATTATTATCACCTATTCATTGAGCCAGTATAATCATCTTTATATTTCTTACTTTTTTGTTAAATATAGAAGGTAATATATATATATATATATATATATATATATATATATATATACACACATATATATATATAATATATATATATATATATATATATATATATATATATATATATATATATATATATATATATCTTGCTCCTCCACATCGATCAGCAACAGAAGCTCCTTATATTTGGAATGGATACGTCTTGTTAATTTGATATAGAATTAGAATACAGGCCAAAAATGACGAAGTTTATCACAGATCAGTTTTTATTTTGATGCGGGTAATAAACTGTACATGGAAAAAGAACTTTACTCTCAGGTTTCAAAAATGGCTACTGATGACTCAAGGTGATGAAAACGACCAAATATGTACATACGGGGAATTCTTCCTTGCCGTACACAACTCCTTTAGTAATAATGGTTCGACCATACCGAGTACCTTTACTAAGTTTCTTCTTATTTTTATAACTATCTTTTACTTTCCTTTTCCTCTGAGGAAAAACGATTAGACGGTGGACAGCTGTTTTCTAAACACGTGATGACTAATAATAAAAAACCGACATTCTAAGCACATGTAACGGTTGATTACCTACAATATAGTAAGTACACTTTACAAATTGTACAATATGCACAAACAAACATGAATTTGACCTCAAAATATTCGTGGAATTGTAGCGTCATACAGCTGTAATATCAATAACAGAGGTATCATTTTAAATGGTTTGTTTCAGTATCAGATTTGCTATAATATCTAAGGAATGCTGTATCATTTACATTTTTTTAAAATTAGTTTTCAATTGAAATATTTGAGGCAAATGTTAAGGGATACTATATCAAACACATGTGTTACATCATGCTTTAGTTTATTTGAGGCAAATGTTAAGGGATACTATATCAAACACATGTGTTACATCATGCTTTAGTTTATTTGAGGCAAATGTTAAGGGATACTATATCAAACACATGTGTTACATCATGCTTTAGTTTATTTGAGGCAAATGTTAAGGGATACTATATCAAACACATATGTTACATCATGCTTTAGTTTTGTAGAGATTTAAAATGAACAAATGATAAAATTATGAAATTATATCATACACTGAAATTACATTAGTGTTTTTTACACTGAAATTACATCAGTGTCTTACTTTCAATGGATGCTTTCATCTAGGATTCAGATGTCGTTGTAAATTATATGTCTTGTAAAATTCCTCAGAAAAATGACTAGGTCAACTGCCGATGAATTGATTGCTTTAATTAAAGGACATAATTACCAAAATGCTGTCCTCCCTGAATCGTAATGCTAGTTAATAAGGAATGGTATCAATCAGAGCTTTTTTGTCGAATATAAGTACTGATGTAGTTTATTGTCCTAATTCCATCCTTCAAGTCAAGTGATTCAAGTCAAGATAAGTCAAATTATAGATACATACTGTTTTATTATCATGATAGATTTATCGGCTGTACCTCTATATTTACGTTTGTGTGATTTTCAATTTGTTTTACCCAACATTATTCATATATAAATTCATACTGTCTACACTAATGAACGTTTGATCATTTCTAGATATTAATTTTGATATTTAAAAAATGTACATGTGTTCATGCACACAAATTACAGTCAAATTACCTAGTCTGTGTAGAAACATGGACCCATTGAATCACTAGAACTGACGAACCTCTCGAATATTTTATTTCCTGTATGAAAATTATAATTGCCTTGCCGAGGTATTCAATTATTTTATGTCGACTCCATTGATCATTTTAGGATGACCTTGCTAAATTACTGTATTATTGCACAAAGAGTATTCTTTTCAAACCTTCATAGATTAATACCCGCTGTGTCTTGTACAAATGATCAATATTTTGCCCAATATTCATCGTCTTTATGTGCATCAAAATAAAATGTTCCAAACTAATTAATCGAATAAGTCATTAAATGCCATGTTTCATGGAAACTTTTAATTAGGAAATTAATGTTGATTGATTGGTCCAAGGGACCGAATTTAGGTCATCTTTGGATGCTAGCAATACAAAGAAGTTGTTTCTATCAAGATTATTACTTTATTGCACTCTTTTCCGACAAGTAGCATAGTTAAAAAGTATGAAGCTAGCGTATATCAAAGTCAAGGTCAATTCCATAAAGGTTATTCAGCCATCAATTTTGCTTTTAAGAAGAAGCAATTATGAAATAATGTTCAAAACCTGGGGGTGAGGGGTGGTGGGGCTGGATGCAAAAGTTCCCGTGTACTTACCTAATATACTAGACATCGTTATGTAAATAACCCTTGCCATGACTTGGGTAAAGATTCATAATACATTCATATCGTATTGTACAAATGGTAGCTAGAACATGAAAATGAAAATGTATAATCTGATTACTGATTTTCCCAAATACATTTAAACTCCTCTTGTAGCTAAGAGGAAATGCAGCGGTACGAGAACTGTCAACGATATGCTACAGTCATTGCTCACAATTTCTCAGGATAAAACGGATAATTTCTTTTGAAAGAAGCCAAAATCATTTACATGAAAGTAGGAAACGTATCGTTTAAAGATTCCATGAGTTATTTTGATATGCTTTTATGTATAATTCCTAAACGTTTGAAATCACAGAATCAACACGTTGAGATCTCGCATTTACCTGAAGTTCCAACGGTATGCACAAAGAACAACAAGAAGCATTCTCCACTCTTGAGACTCTTTTGATTTTCAAGAACCACAGACCAATACCAACAAGATGACGACTCCAATAAAGGGATTTTTTTAAGGCTACGTCAACGAATTTCTGAAATTGAAGCAAGAAGCTAGCGGCTATCCTTCTTGGTGTCAGACCTCAGAAGACAAAGAATAATTCAAAGAATGGTAGCGATCCATTGAAGGCTTCACGTTGGTGCTTGTGGAAAAGAACGAAGTAAGACGATCGTTTGTAAAAGTCATGCAGAATTGTTTGTGGGGAATACTGGCTCAACGTCTGATATTGCCAAAGACGGAATACTTGGCAGATCCAAGTCGACACTTTCAACTCGTCGTCGACAAAGGAAAACTCATTAAACACGTGGATATTATACGTGGAGATTTGATCTTGGGGAACGTTTGGTCGACCACTGAGTTTTGCCAGTGGTGGACCAAAAAATTACGGTTACCAGTACCGAGGCAAACCAGGACAACTTCATACCAAACGTAAAGTAAAAGAACTGACATTGAACTATCGTTCCAGTAAAATGGTCAATTTTGACGTCTTAAAAGAGGATTTAAAGTCAGGACAGGATCAAGACTTTTGCATGGAAACGTTGGATTCTCACAAAAATGTACGTTTGCAAAATCACCAAATGGTCAGTCGCCTCTTCGAAAAAGTATACCGCATCTTCTATTTGAAACGAGTGCAACTTCCCGACCACAACATGTTAACTTACGGACACGCCGATCTCCAGTATAAAAGAGGGAAGAGTTCCAAGAGAGAAATATCATTGCGAGTACAAACGCCGACCTAGAAAGATGAATTCAACATAGCAACAGCGCGAGGAACTCAATACTGAGTATAAGTTCAATGATACTCGAGTACGATGCTGTGCCTTGCGATCAGAGTGATGCCGTACTCTGCTACATAAGCGATCTAGCACAACCTTGCTGTGCGATTGCCTACCTACGGATGATTGGCTTCGAGGCTTGGATGCAAGTGGTGGCTGACTATTCTAAAGACATTGTGTGTGAGTGATCATAGAAAAGAATTTGACTCAGAGCAGTGGGAGAACAGTCAGAAGTGAAAGTGGAGGAAAATACATATTTTTCGTTAAAGCCTATAAAGAAAGTTGACTTAGAAACAGTTGGAGAAGAGCTAGAAACAGAGGAAGAAATACTACGAACCCACAAGAGTAGTATTGTACAAACAGAACAGAATGAAGAGTTGACATCCCCAAAAAAGGCTATGTCCGATTAACTCCACTTAGACTAGAACGATGGAGACAGCGTTTACATATATTAAATGTTACGCAGGTAGATAGAGAATGTTGTAATCTTACCTATTTATATTTAGCTTTGGTGACTTTAATTTGTATCTTATTTGCGTACGTAGCGATTTATACTTTATTATTTGTTGACGTGTTTTAATTTTGTACACTGAGAGTGACTTGAAAAGTCCTGAATTTGATGCTAGAAATGTAAACATGTTTTTGTTGTGTTGCACTACCATGACAAGAAAAAACATTAAACGTGTATAAAATGACTTGTGTCGTTGATGAGATCTCAGAATTCTAAACATAATTGTTATGGCTGCATCCTCCGTTCTCAAACTGATTGACACAAAGTTTGACTTCTCAAAGATGGGAGGCACTGTATCTTCACCATCCCTTTAACATGTCGATTGCTTGATAGAGTTGTTCAGGCAAACCGAATTTTTCGATCATGTGATTGAACACAAATGAAAATTGTTCAATCGTCTTCCACAGCCTATCGTGTGGTGTTGCAAAGAGTGGCAATCGTCTTTCACGTTATAGAAAGAAAGTCAAATAGAATCCATTTCGTTTGTAGAACGGATTCCTCGCGAATACGATGGGGTTGTGTCTGACTTTAGCCAAACACATCTTGTCATCTTCAATAACATGTTAGGATAAGACGAGAAAGCAATTAAACTTTGGTTTGCAAGAAAATGACATCATTTTAATGCCAGTACTATTTACATTACTTAACTTTATTTCAACAAAGTAAAGCGCATCGCACCATCAGTCTCAATGCACATTATGTGGTGTTGTTTACAAATCCAAGAGATAAATCTCAGGTTCAAGTGTTAGTCAAACAGTTAGAAACCCTTGGAACTTATGGAAGAACGAACATTAACTTTAATTCCATACAAACGATTGATGGAACTGAGATGTCACACTTACAACATGAATTACAATCGTTGATGGCTCGAACAGATTTGTCAGAAACAGAAAAATTACAACGGTACGGACAACTATTGTAACGTCTTCAACTATTTCACCAGAAAGCTTTAGACAGCTAAACCTACTCTGAGAGATTTCAAGAATGTCATGAAAAGCAAATAAAAACAAAAAGAAACAAAGACGATGACAAAAACAGATACAGGGAATGAAGAAGGGAAGGAAACAAAAGAAGTGCTTCAAACACATCTGTTCAAACACCTATTGTGACAGCCTTCTTGCTGACACCTTCCCTTACTCCCAGACGATTAGACATGAAAGATTGGGTCAAAAAGATGATGTTGACATATTCTTCAGCAGAAAAAAAAGAAGTGAAAAAAAAAATCAAGCAAAAAGTAACCAAAGAATCGATGACTACTTCTACTCCTATTGTTCGTCGGACACGTCAAGCATCACAATCCAAATTACCACCCGAACAACCTAAGAGCAGTATCAAATAGTGGGTAATTTATTGAGGAGCAGCAACAAAACAGCAAACCACATGCATGCACTTTTAGCCAGCATTTATTACAATACTGCTAATGCTGTTGGCTACGGAGGAATTGAAAAATTGTATCGTGCCGCTAAAACCAAGCTCAAAAGTTTACGTCTAAAAGATGTGCGACAATGGTTACGGGAACAATCACCGTACACGTTACACAAGCCCATTAGACGAAAATTTAACAGAAGTCAAACCAAAGTAGCAGGCATCGATAATAAATGACCAGCAGATTTAGCAGATGTCTCTCATTTAGCGTCGTATAATCGAGGTTAAGAAATACTTGTTTTGTGTCATTGACGTGTTTTAAAAATCAGCTTTGGTAGTTTCTTTGACTTGTAATACAACTTCAGAGTTAGTGCGAGCTTTATAACTGGTCATGAAACAAAGACCTAGTTTGATTGTTGGATTACCACTTCACAAGTCATCCACTATAAAAAGAAGTAGAAGTTACCAAGATACATCTCTAACTCAGATTTCCTCTCTCCAAGAACTAAAAAAACAACACCTGTGGGTGTGGTGTGGAGAACGTATCCCGACAAATCAAATCGTCGTTTTCTCCCAAATCTTTGTGGTGTATTTTGTCGTAGGCGCAGCCATAGGAAATTTGAGTTTGCAACAAGGAGAGAAACAACTGTGGACTATTTTACTCAGCAGTTGTATTGGATATCTTCTTTCAAATCAGTCGTTGAAATATACTTACAGTAACAACAACAGTAGCCTCCCCATCAACGCCAGTCACCACAACAACTCTTCCAATCGCAGCAGCATTCCTTTTCTGGAACATTTGGAAAATCGTTCTCCTTTCACATTGAGTAACTCCTCAGAGATCAGAACCATTGACCTATGAATAATCACTTTTATTTAACACTACAAGTGACAGTTATATGGATATGTTTCCCAACTACACCTTATGTTGTTTCACAGCCAAATTACCTCAAGCCATACAATTGGATCAGAATGCTCATTGGGATGTAACATTGGAAGACATCATTCATCTTAATCAAACCATCAATATCAACAAAAGTGAAAACACCTTTATCGTCGATATTCTCGACGAACAAGTTCAAGAACAGTTGTACAAAAAATGAATCTCTACTTTACGAATTGAAAAAAAACAAAACATCACCAGCCAATCCACAACTGAACACCTATACCATACGAATTATTACAGGATATTATTTAATGCTTGACATTTCGTCGACACGATTTCAGCTATCGTTAACGATTCGTTTCTCACAGAAAAAATCTCTGAAATGTACAGATCGAATTGCATTAAATTGCTAATCGTCTTACAATGTATTTTTCATACTTTCTCTCCTGATTTGTTGCTATACTAGGTGGATACCCCTCTCTCATTACTATGAAATACATTCACAACAACGATTGATTATAAAAGTATTTTCGCTTCCCTATCAAATTGAACGAAGGACTAAATTTGCTGTTTGTGTACTCGGATGTCGTCGATTACAACGTTGTGCGAAACACAGCTGCTCCGTTGCTGAGAGTAGTTCCTTTCAAAGTGGATTCTGCCATAGCTACTTACGATGAAGGAGAAATACGTATCACGTTCACCGAGAATTTGTATATCCTCATTATCTTACTGTCAGTAAATCGTATTTTGAGGGTATAAATATTAGTATAAAAAGAGATCTTGGACAAAATATTATATTCTCCAAAGGAAAAAGTCAAGGTGAAGCTAAATTTTCGACAACAATTCTCCAGTTAATTGGAACAGATGTATCTGTGTACAAAAGAGTCACTCGACAACGAGGACATGTTTTAGGAGATATGTTAAAACCAGCTTTTCGTACGGTAGCACCGATCTTAAAACCGATTTTGACTCGAGGATTCCATGCTCTGAAAGATGCAGCTTTGCCGCGAGGAAACAAATTTCTCCAAAACGTACTTATGGACAAAGTCATGAAGAAGCCCTGATGAAATCAGGAAAAAGTTGCTTCAAACTGGAAAAGAAGTCATAGGGCGCCGATAGATTCCTATAAATTCGCTTCACACTTCTGCCCAAGGCATTTATCCCTCTTCTAGTTCTTATGGATTGCCTCATCTGGAAGACGATATCATTGACTTTATGAGAAGAATGTTGTATCTACTCAATTCAGTAATGTGAAAGGATCAGATTCCATTGTGTATGGAAAATATTGTGTGTATTTTCTTCATCAATGCAGTCTTGGATTTTCCTTAGAACCTGTTGTGACCTGTTTTGACCGTGAGTACTGTAGAAACGATGACGAAATAGAAAAGTGGTTTTGTGAACATTATCGCTATCTATTTTCTTTAGCTCAGAAACGTAGTGTGCATCAATTGCAAAAATGACAGTGCATTAGATCACTGGAAGTCTAGTGTGGCACCACAACGATGCCAACATTGTAAATACGTTAATGTTTAATAATTTTGGTATTTGTAATTGAAGAGGAAGTAACTAGCGCTAATCCTCATTCTTCATTTAGTTTTCAGGTAGCCGAGCTTGTTAAATTACAAAATGGTAATTTAGAATAAAAAACAACAACTGGTGTTGTATTGTTGTTTTTTATTAGAAAAAGTATTGGAGCATGCACTTTCACATTCCCTCTGTTAATGTTTACATTTTTAATGTTTCCTTTCACGTTCGTGTATCGAATCGGAGGGATGTTTTCCTTCACGTTTGTGCTTCTCACATATAAAGTGGTGCGTTCTCCAGTCTTTCCACGCTATCCAAGGACATAAAAGAACAAAATAATCCAGGTCATTGAAAATATCCAATGGAATGGAGTTGATTTCAAAGACTGCCGTTTGCTCTTGGCTGCACAGATATGCAACGAGCAGATAGACCATCACAGGCTCGACCGGCGATCCAAAATAGCTGTACCCCACCCCCCTACACACACACACAAGGCGGCTCAAACGTTGGAGGAACAAATAGCCTTAGGGGAGCCCCGACCAATCAAGAGCAACATGCAATGGTGCGAGCAGCAACCTCAAAAGTAATTGACACACAGGAAGCTGCTGACGCAGGGGAAACACCCCAGCCCGTGTTCGGGCTATAATATATTGCCTACTGGGGTTTCACTTTGGCTAGAAACCCATTTTGATTTCAACTCTATCAAAAAGATCAAATTTGATCCATTCGAACACCGGTCCAAAATATCTGCTACAATGTGAACCAAATTACGATCACAAAAGTATTTAAGAGTTACTTTAACTAGTCATTGAGTTTTGACATAGTTTTGGAAAATTAAAAGTAGACTTATGTACACGAAATTATAAAAATGTTAATGAGTAAGAAACTGTTTGTAACTGATATACATGATCGTAATTACAATATGTGGCTAACACACAATTGGTTATTAGGTATAGCCCGATTTAGTTAACTGGGCAGGATTTGATAATGTATTTACGTTTCAGTACTTCTGTTTCGCATCGCGCATCCCTTGCCGAGTCTGTGCAGTGTTTTCCACTCCAGACATTATTTAATTAGTGCGCCGCGCGCACACCGTCAATCCTGTACATAGTTGCTCCATTCCTATGAACCGGTATACTCCCTGAATAAGCGTGCTGTGCACGCATTCGGGGTAGCGACGTGAATGGCTAAATGGCCGATATACGTCGAAAATTAAAATTCAATCAATCAAATCAGTCTTGCCACCCATTGTTGACTCGGCAACAATCATGCCTACCGCCGGAAAATGAAATGAAGCCCTGCTGCACATGCACAGGATAAAAAAAAATTCTTGTTCAGAGTAGACTGGACAAGAGACTAAAAGTATTTATCTGAGGATGGCAAACGATCTCGTCGAAAGTGTGTTAAGAGAAAGAGAAAAATTGGTTAAGAATAAGAAGAAAAAAGAAAAGAAAAAAAAAACAAAAAAAAAAAAAAAACGGCAGAAGCAGAAGTAGCCTGGAGAAGAGGTGGAGGTGGAGAATGGAGACAGATGAGGTTAGTGTCTCCTACAGAAAGAGAAAACTCTGTGCAGTAGTAAGACCGATGGAGAGATCTATTCGCCCTGGACATTGTCGTTAGCATCTCAACGATCCAGGACTACAACCCAACGTCCCTTTCCATGGCCATCCATCATCTCTGAGAAAAGAGATAATATTCAATCATTACCAATATTTATTTCTATGTTTGTGTATGTCTTTGTTTTCCAGAAACGAAAACTAAAACTTAAACCCTTTCTACCCCAATGTAACAGTATGTTTGTGGGTATAGTGAGTATGTATAAACACTACCTAACCCTTGTATAGTGGTAAACCTATGTAAAAAAATCCGAAGAATAGTTTATTTTAGTTCAAAGCGATTTCTTTTTACTTGTATTGTGTACTACACCTACAGATATTTTCCTTCATGTCCGCTTACCGAATCGGAGGGATGTTTTCCTTCACATTCGTACTTAAAGCATATAAAGCGGTGCATCCATGCAGCCTTTTCCACTCCAGACATTTAATTAATTAGTGCGCTGTGTGCACACCATCAATCCTGTACATAGTGGCTCAATTCCCCAACCTCAAACACTTGAAGAGGGTGATGATCTACCTAAAAACAGCCAAGGCCCTCAATGAGAGGTCATCAATGAAGATGTGGAAAAGATAAAGGCAGCATGAACGGAAGACAAGAGGGCAAAGGAGCGAGAGGAAAGAGAGAGAGGGAATTCCTACGCATCAATGCCCACTGGATGAGGGTCCAGGAGAAAATGCGGCAGAGGGAAGAAAAAGCCTGGATGTCTGAAGAAGATAAGGAAAAGGAGGCCAACGAGCCTCCGTTTAGGCTCAATCTCTCCGTACGCAGATCTACTGAATACTTGGACCAGATGTGTCTTTGTTATCGAGCCTGACCCGCGAGGTGTAATTGTCCTGGATATTGATAAACACCCATGATCTAGGACAAAAACCAAACGTCCCTTTTCGGGGTCACCCAGGTCTCTAGAAAAGAGAGATACTATTCAAAACATTGACAATTAATTTTGTATGTTATATATTTGTATGTCTATGTCTATGTTCGTAACCCAACTTAAACTTAAAATCCTGCCCCAATGTTGCACATAGAGCGCGGGGTCGCGAGCATCCCGCAATTGTTTGTCCTATGTCCCCCAAATCTTTACCCTGTGCGCCCCTATGAGTGCTTTTTTGTGATGAAAAAAAAAACAAATATGCCTACACTTTTCCTTCGCGGATGTACGTCCACGTCTATGTTGGTGCTAGCAATGGCCAAGACGCTAAAAGTGATAAAACCTGTAAGATGGCAATGAATATCCATTTCAAAACAATGAATCTGGCAATGAAAACGTTCAAGGTTTGTGGTAGTCGGCCGAGTTGCTAAAGTCTTTGACCGCCACTACTGTAAAGTATTTTCGAGGTTACAGTCAAACCTACGGCAGTGAAGATTTAATTTATTCTCAGGTTGAATTCTTTAAAAAAAGAGTACTCATTTATGCAAATACACAATTTGTCATTTGATGAATGATTTATTACTTTAAAAAGAAAAGTAATTAAGAAAACATTGGTATTTATAATATGCTAATAAATAATGAGTGAACACTAAAGTTAAATGAGCGCAAGATCCGGAACGGAAAATTCCATGGATCAGTTCTTTTCAGGTTAACCAAATATTCAAACATGTTAATGTTTTCATGAGTTAATTGATCAGATGATAAAACGTTTATTGCAATAATGTAAATGTCCAAGGAAAATATGAAAAAGTTAAGGTGGCAAAACTGTCGAAACAAAAAAGATTATCTCATTTTTCAGCACTTCTAGTGCTTTATGTACTACAATTTTCATTTGTCCCTTTAAAATGGTCTGTGTCTCCGAAATCTGGAGGATGAGGGACACAGCATCCCCTGACCTTGAGATGATAGGTGCAACACTGACTCCCCTCTCTTTGTTTATGGATATATATATATATATATATATATATATATATATATATATATATATATATATATATATATATATATTTAACATTACATTTTCCGTTGCCTCCATAAATTGTTTAACCTACGGCGTACTGTTAAATTTCCCTTCAATCCCCAAGTGCTATTTCCATGTTAAATTCCCGTTGTGCCCCATATTACTGAGGTCAACCACTTTTAACAATGCTACCACCTAACCCCATTTGAGGTCAACCACTTCTAACAATGTTACAATGTACCCTCAATGTTACATTCCCCCTTAACCCCATATCGCCAAAATTAATATAAACCTACGGGCGTAATGTTATTCCTATGGATAACCCCAATCACCACATTTTACCACTAGCGAGATTCTGGATTACGTAGCGGACATTAGACTGTGACCATAACTACAAGCTTAGACAGACACACCTTCTATTCTTTATGAGCATTTGCATGTCACTGAAAAACATATAAACAATAATATCAGATTGATAAAAAACAGATGACATTTGACAATTTCTTTCCGGCTTGTATATATACATGTATGTTGACACTTTCAACTGATGGTAAAACTTGTTTACTACATGTATGTCGAATGTCATAAAC
The DNA here is from genome assembly GCA_029931535.1 of Margaritifera margaritifera. Taxonomy (NCBI): domain Eukaryota; kingdom Metazoa; phylum Mollusca; class Bivalvia; order Unionida; family Margaritiferidae; genus Margaritifera; species Margaritifera margaritifera. Next base: position 13,249,260 of record JAQPZY010001696.1, on the reverse strand, counting down.
ATGTACATCAACATGGACACGAACATAAACATTTCGAAAAATAAACGATGAATTTGGATATAACGTTTCTCTATTATCACATTATAAAAATCCCAGTCCCCTGTGAAACGTTATAAACAATCTTTACTCTGAACGAACCGCTGTAATGCAGATGACAGCAATGAATCTTATGGTAATAATACCTAGCAAGGATTTTCATTTGAGTTTGGAAAATGAATAGGGTGCCAAGAATGAATAGAAAATGAATAGGGTGCTAAGAATGAATAGAAAATGAATAGGGTGCTAAGAATGAATAGAAAATGATGACAAATATATATATATATATATATATATATATATATATATATATATATATATATATATCTGGGCAAATGTAAGGATAAGTGACGAAGAAATTCATACTGGTTTCGGTAAAGTAGGTCTGGCATGCTATGGGTCTGTCTGAAGCATTATTTTGCCATATTTTACTTCAGTTAGTTATATTTATTATGCACATACCGACTGTACTCGCGTATAAGCCCATACCAACTGCAAACTGCATAGACCCAGATCTGCCGTCGCATAATGTGCCGGCAGATCTGGGTCTATGCAGTTCGTAAGAACTAATCAGTAGAACAAACAACATTGACCCTGATCTGCTAGCGCATTATGCGACGGCAGATCAAGGTCAATGTTGTTTGCATTTGTACCCGGTTTATACGTGATGTTTTTTTTTCGGAAGATACCTGACTCGTTACCGTTCGCTTCTCGATAAGGTTATATCCCCTGTGCTGTCTGGTCAACAATAAACCCAGGGAGTTGTTCCATCGGATCTGCTTTGTGGATGGATAGGGTTTAATAGTTTACAAAATGTCAGAAATTTAATTTATTACATCAGATTATTTCACCCCAAACCAACTGTTCTATTAATTCGCTAATATTTTCGGGATCAGCCTATAAATACGTTTAAACTTGAAGCGTGAGTTTAATCTCCTTGGCGTCTATTCATGAGTAAGACTGGAATATAATGAAATAAAAATGTTCTTTTGCTGCATAAATACTGAATAGATTTCATCTTGTGGTAAAAAAAACCGATATATTTTAACTTGTGACTCCGCCAATCGTGAAAATAATTTTTTTTTTTTTTTTTTTTTTTTTTTTTTTTTTTTTTTTTAACACACGTTTAAATATATCCGGTATTAACGCAAGAAAATAAAATATACTCTATGTTACTGTTCTCTACAACATTTCAATTAAAAAAGGACCACATTATTTGCATTCAAGGGCATTCGAGGGCTTTTCCTTTTCCTTCATTTGCTTCTTACATCAAAGAATTAAAAAAAGTCTGAATCTATCAAAAAAGTTTCCACAACAATGGCTGGCCTGATAACGATTACAGCAATATTTCACAAATCGTTACAACACCGGAGGGAACGTCTGGCCGGTGATAACGCTTTGTTGGTAGTTCAATTTGCTGACGAAAACATAATATTTTTTTCCCATTATTTTCATATTCTATCCCTGTTAAGAAAATCGGACAAGAAGTTTATTAATACTTACCCCCGAGGAGTAATCTTTCGAGCTCCCGAAATCTCCTATGAAAATATCAGACACATATTTATAAAAATGGCCATTGTCAACTCATAAATCTATAATAATCTAATACATATGGATCTGCGCCTATCTAGTTCAAGACAATCTGGTGTTGGGGTGGTGGTGGTAGTTGTGGATGATGGGGAAGAAAAACTACTCTATCACACTGGTATTGATAACGTAAAATTATTGTAAATTTTAGGTCAACTTGTTATATAAGTTACGTCAATATGCGCTTAACATCATGTCGGTTAATTAAAGTTCTTATAATTTTTTTGATAATTTTAGGAAATTTGAAAAACCAAATAATGTGGGGTGGGGTAGGCAGTGGGAATCTGTTGTAATGGCGCACACGGTTGCAGGACCAAAAGCCCTTCCAAATATTGGTTAGAGTCACGTAGCGTACTATCATCTCCGTGCTTCTTTAGTACGATAATAAGCAACGTTCATTCATACTTTTTTTTAAATAATTTTTAATACAAAGCGAATATTAGAAAGAACAAACAACAAATCTCAGCTCGATAAGCACATTCATCCTCGGGATAGTATCATGAAGATTTGCTTGAAACTGATGACACTTTCGTTGCTAATATCTGTGACAACATTTTCTATTCGAAAAGGAAAATTGTTTACAGAAAGATAACATCATATGTTGGTCATATTTGTAATCGGATCTGCTCTGGTTGAAATATTCCAATAAGTTTACTTTGTTTCACCAAAACCCAAGAAATGAAAAGTAACTTTTGATTTTTAAAGTATTTAAATTCTATTGAGTAATTCCTAAAGCATCAATCCGGACAAAGGATGCGAGAAATTGCCTCGTCCATTTGATTTCGTTGGAATATCTTATACCCAAGGATCATCTGTTTATAGCAATCATTGTATTTTGTTCCACACAACACGAGAAGTCTTCACATCAGTTTCAAAATATATACGCTATTGTCAAACATTTTAATTTTTGGAAGCCAATTGTCAAACGTAGAGGTACGAAATTTTCCATTCGTACAGTGTGTGTTATTCCAGGTAACACTGAGGAGAAAAGTCAATGCACACACAAACACACACACACACACCAGCTGTTTTGTTTTGGCTCTAAATCATGTTCCATGTTTCAATACAAGTATTATATGTTTGGGCACCTAAGAATATTGGTTGCTTTTGTTCGAGGTACTTTAATCAAAGAACAATCTAAATGGTAGAAACTCTTTGCAATACATTGAATATGCTTCACCAAGGAAGTGGCAAGATATAACCCATCACGATTCTAATCTGCATTTCAAATTTCACCTGGAATCAAGGTTCCATTAATCAAGGTATATTGTGAAGTTGCATTTCTTTTTGAGGCCACACGTTTATTGCCATCAACCATTGTGTTGGAGGAAAATTGCGAAGATGTATTGGACCCTAATGAATAAAAAAATTGTAATCACTGCGCAGTTATTGTTTTCATTTTCGTATTAGACTCTTGTGTTCAAGTGGAAAAAGTTGTTGATATACTGCGTAAATTAGCTTATAGTGAAGTTTAAGAAATTATCTTTTTATCGCCCATGCGTACATAAATAAATACATCAATAAATTTCCAGAAATTCAAATTCTACTTATGGCGTAACATCAACTTCTCCAACTATTACTGGACAAAAGAGGCTTGTGCATTTCATAATAATTAAAAGAAATAATATTAATAAAAAAATAGACCAGGCCGACTATAAAGACAATTGGCGCACACAAAATAATATTTTGGAATTTTTTACACATCATAAATAGTGAAACAAAGATGCATTGTGTTGAATTCAACAGTTTTCAGACAGGTGATATAAATAGTTCACTAGTTTAACCAGAAATTAACATGGTCGTAATATACAGATGATGCCCGTTTGTTTAAACGTTTCTTCGAGATATACGTGTGGTCTTGAAAATAACTTTAAAGAGGAAAACCTGCTAATTTGTTGATTTCAAATAACAATTAAAGGTACGCTTCTATGTTTCAGAAAAGATGCAGATTTACTTAATTCATTTAGTGATGATAATATTGAAATACTAGTAAGCAGCATCAGCTCCGATAACAAAATTATTAGAACGGTGCAGACTGAGGAAGGAATAAATTACATGGTCGTAATATAGCGATGATGCCCGTTTGTTTAAATGTTTCTTCGAGATATACGTGTGGTCTTGAAAATAGCTTTAAAGAGGAAAACCTGCTAATTTGTTGATTTCAAATAACAATTAAAGGTACGCTTCTATGTTTCAGAAAAGATCCAGATTTACTTATTACATTTAGTGATGATAAAGTTGAAATACTAGTAAGCAGCATCAGCTCCGATAGCAAAATTATTAGAACGGCGCAGACTGAGGAATGAATAAATTACGTATTTTATGTTGGTAAGTATACTAATCTGTATTCGGCGAAATGTACAGTACAACTTGAAATTCTCGTAAACTTTGTAGAGATTATCTACAAAAAGAAAACAGAACTGATAAACAGTAGCATAACTCGTGTCTTGAAAAGCTGGAAATCATACTCATTGAAGGTCTTATCAATAAAATGTTGTATGCCAAATGTGTTTAAAATCAAAGAATCATTGATAAAAGTAAGTATGAGGAATTCAAGGTCAGAAGTACAGGAAATATGGGACATGATCCATGTAAATAATGTTCTGGAATGCTGGAAATCGAACTCATTCAAGCACTTATCAATAAAAGCTGTATAGTAAATTGTATTGCATTTCAACAGATCTTGGTCAAGTTGTTTACGGAAACAATGTCATAAGGCTGGGTGATCAAGGGAAATGAGTCCTGTAAATTAAATCATGGGACACTGGAAATCTAACTCATTCAATGTCTCTTTAATAAAAAGCTACAGACCAAATGTACTTCAAATCCAACAATTCCCAGTAAAATTATGCTGCGAAATCACATTGATTACCAGTGGCAAGCATATATTGGTGACTTGCAAACTTTCGACAAAGACAGCATTGGATATAAATCCATTTTGACAGTGATATATATTTTCTCGAAATGCTCCTTGGCTTAAAAGTGAAAACATCAAGGTCAGATGATATTCACAATACTTTTAGAGAATTTTTAAAAGAGAAAAAGCCTGAAAAGAGACAATGTCATGAAGGAAGTGAGTTTGTTTTAATGCAACACTCACGGATTTGCTGGGGGAACACAATACAACAACAAATGCTTTTCAAAATATTCAGACAAAGAGGCATATGTGGCGGAAAGGTTTAACCAAATACTAGAGCGTGAAAGCGTTTAACTCCAAATGAAACCGAAAAGTTGGCTGACGGTTTGCCGAAGTTAATTGATAGTTAAAATATCATTAACTACAGATCATTATAAATGACGCCGGTCGAAATAAGCAAAAAAGACATCAAATAAATGCATGGATGAACCTATTCGGACAATAGGTACATTTGGAACAGCTGCATTGAAAATTGATGAAACAATTCGAAATTCAATATATAAACAAGTTTTAAAAAGCGCTACTTCCTAACTTTACCGAGAAAATATTTCAATGTGAGGTAAATAATTTTACGTGATCCAATGGTTTACAAACTGGTAGATTTGAAGCTAGAGGAGACAAAGGGCACATTTTACGAAAAAGAAATATCTCTATACGACCAGTAAGATGATATATCCAAAGTTGAAAATGTTTTAAAGAGAATGTGGATAAATTTCAAAAAATACGAACCAACTGAAAATATTTTGACATTTAAAGACGATGTATCAAAATGTATTCCTATCCTCCTGAGACTGATGAAGCTTAACACACAGATGTACTAAGCAGCACGAAGACTTTGATTGTTTTAAAGATAAAGAGCTGCTGAGAGATGTGGAAGAAACAGTACATTAAAGAATGAAGGCATTAAAACATGGACGATATATGATATATAAGAGGGAAAGAAGAACGTCCATCCAGATACATTACAGATAAATAACAAAATGGTACTCATAAGAAACAGATAGGGCGACTACAATGTTGTCAATGTACTAGCAGGTAATACATGACATCGCAGAAGAAATAAAACAAGATAACATTAAAAATATACAAACCTGATTCCAGCTACATTTCGAAAAATCTATAAAACACGTACAATGTTAAAGACTACAGGGTGATTTATAAGATTTGTTTATCCACACCCACACACCAACCCCCCCCCCCCCCCCGCCCCCACTCCCACCGAAGAAGTAACTACACAATAAATAATGCATATTTGTATGGACAAAAGACTTGGCATCTGTAATTTTAATTCAGCTAAACAACCTTCAAAGAAATGACCACAACATTAACCAAAATCAGTTGATAAGGGAAAAGGTTTTACACCCCATGGATGAAATAACTGGGAAACAATCAGTTGTAAAATGTAAGAAATGTAACAGAGAGGAATTGATAGAAGAAATAGAAAAACTAAATACAAAAAAAAAAAAATATTTCTATACAACCGTCTGTCTAATTACCACAATATTGTAAAGATTGTATAACATCAACGAGATTAAAATAGTATTACTCTGGAGAAAATTACAAGATTAGAGAGAGAAATCAACAAAGAATAACATATCAAAATACCTTTACTAGGTAAAGATAAGTTTAATCCTGTCAATAACGGAATATATATGAAGTAATTTCATTTGATTGCAACAATTGTAATTTTCCACCACATCAAGACAGGTAATATATTAAGGGCAAAAGTACAAAAATAATATAAGATGATATATATTACTGGCTAAAGGAGAACTAAACGACTATGAAATCCATTTACTTTAAAACAAAAACGAGGTGGACCTTCATGGTCCTGTGTTCAGATTACACTGTTTAATAATATGGTTTATGATATACAAATGATCAGATTTTATTCCTTAGGTTCATAAGTTCAAAATAGAATATCTGTTACATAGACTGTTTTCAGTGTTCAAGACACTGATAAGATATTAATGGAGCTATTAATTGTAGAAGAACCAGGTTATGACAGTGATGAAAACATTGTGTCAAAATTTCGACAGTATATAAAAGCTTCGAAGGTATATTTGGACTATGCTGTTGGTCATAACGGTGTATTTTTGTCATTGAGTGACATGGTTAATAAAATGGATAGTATCGTTGAAACGAAAGCAATTTAAACTGGTTTAATCTTGGATTACATTCTACCATCAATACCAGCATTGTTACCACGATATTCCAAAAGGTGCTAAACAATCTGTGACAGTACGACAAGAAACTGAAGAGGACAAGAAAGAAGACAAAGTGAGAAAAAATATGTAGAGAAGAAGGACGAACGTGATGACAGTCGTAATGTCAGAATGGACGAGCACGTGCATATCACATCAACTAATATGAGTGAGCCTTCGGAACACGTGCATGACACTTAGACGTTCGGATGTTGCATTACAATCAAGTGTGCACGACGTACAATTTATAAACGAAAAACAAAACAATCACATTATCATGAAAAAATGAAAAAACAAATACTCATTTACATTAATACTAATGGTTGCAGTAGATACTATTGTTTATCGGTTTGAATAGTTTTTGAACATCTAATCATGTTTTGCGTGTGTGCAAAGCGCAATTCTGTTATACGTTTAGTTCAAACCTCGGATCAAAATGCAAATAACAAAACAGTTAAAGCCAAAATAGTACAAACTTAAAAGCTCTTAAATCCATAAAGTTTCATTCAAATTAGGTTCATTTATGTTCATCGGCCTTAAAATGGGAAGCATTTAATTGTAAAAACAAACAAACAACATAAGTCTACATGTAGATTTTTCGCATTGTACCAAGTAGGAGTACCCGTATTGTATTTATTTTGGTGTGATTTTAAGAGATACGGTTTCACTTGGATATACCATCGAACCAGCGAGAGTACTATTAGTTAAAGGTAATGTTGTTGCTTTATATTTAAGTCTTACCGTATATGGCTAAATTTTGAAAACCTAAAGGTATCAGTGGTGATACACTTCATATGGATCACGTTATGCTATACTCGTCGTTAATATTTTCTGATCCTGAGCAACAAAGAAAAAGGTTTGTCTGATCAAACAAAACATATAGGAAAAGCGAAATATTTTGTTTTCATAAAAATGATAAAATTCCTTTAAAGAGAGATATAGGGGAACGAAAGGAAAATTCTGAATAATTCAGAATGGCAAATTGCATCATTGTGAGTTTGAACACCAATGTCTAACTCTGCCAGCACACAGCGTCCATGTGCAGCAGACACACTTTGCACGTGTACCGTAGGTAGGTGCAGTCTGCTTTCTATTATCGATTTGATTGCATGATAGACAGATGTTCCTAAAACTAGAATTGACTCAAAGAGTGTGGTTAAATGTTTCATAAATACATAAACAACATAACGACCAGTACACTTTTATTTATTTTTCTTTTTTGTCTCTATATCTTCTATTTTCTCCTGTTTTCTGTTCTCCTTTTGAATTCGATATGTTTGAATATTATCAAACTTGTACTCAATGCTTGTAGAAGCAAACCCAGTTTAAACGTTTTAAATCCAGTGAATAATCTCTTTCCATCAGAAGTGATGTATGTTTCAGATCATTTTGTCAACTGTTATCTTACCTGTTTTGGGCATTTGTTTTTTAGCAAGTTGCACTTTTGTTCGGAGATGTAAACAAAGCATATGTCAGAATTAAAGGTTCGTGAACTATTTCAAAAAATAAGATACAACAGGTCCTGAAAACAATAATATCAATATAAACCATTGTTTATTTATTTTATGATAAATAATAATTTTCGTTGTCGTTTTTAAATTGGAATGTATCATCTGAACGTCACAGTAACGAATCGTATTTGCAAATCTGAAGATATGAACATAAGCTTCATAATCCTTCTTCTATACATAATTTTAACTCACCCTGTATTTGTTTATGTCCCCTGCAATTTATTATCGTACTGTCACGGACTCTTTTTCAACCATTGGAACACCATTCTTTAAAACGTGGGTATTAATGGTAGAGATTAATCCAAGTTTACACTTCATGTCCCTCAGTAATACACCGACACAACCGACAATATAGTCTAATATCCCTTTGGATTTTAATATGAATTTCGGAAAAATGGTCACAATATTTTCATCTGATTTGTAACCTTGCTGTTCTAAAATTAATATATTCATGAACATTTTTACATTGTCTGATACAGTAGAATCAGATAAATCTCGATATGGTTTTCAACACTGCCTATCATCTTAGGTGACATTTATTTCCTTTGATATATATCAAATCATGATGTGTTGGAATGTTAAACTGACGATCAAATTAAAGTGTTTCAGATTTTTATATTTGGTGACTGGAACAAATATGTCTTCATGAGGGAGAGTTACGGCACACTCACTAAGTAATTTCATAATTTGAAAGTAACTATGAAATCCATAAATATATTTAACTAAAGCTGGAATGCTTTGATATGTTATATGCCAGTGTGAAATCCCTCCACAATGCCCCATTTAACTGGTTCTGCCAGATATTCGTATTCCACTGAGCTCCATATATGTTAAGAGAATATTCGCTATCAAATTTTCGAGTATAGTTATAAAAATAATGTTGAATGACTTGTATGTGAGCAATTAAGTTTCAGTGTAGTAAATTTATATATCCTTGACTATTTGTGAATGTTTTTGATCGTACTTTCGTTTTTGCCCCCAGGTTTTGTGATCAACACAAAGTCCCATATCATCTATGTTTTGACTAATTCATTTATAAATGCACCGTTTTGTCTACATCTCTAAAATTATAGAAACTCCTTATCTTTCAAAAACTCAAATGTGTAAGGTCCCTAATACTTCTACCTATATATTGAGCTGCTTCTGTCTCCAATGTAGACATGTTCTTTTGGCTCATCATTTATTTGAATGGCAAAATGTTTTCAGCTGGTTCACAACAGTTAAACAATGAAATCATGTTCTGTGCATTTTGCTAGCTTGTGTCCACAGTTTATTAATATTTGTTCAAGCAACTGGACCTTCACTATTGTAGTTGAGATATCTTATATATATTTCTTTGAGAATCATTTAAAATGGTATAAAGCATCCAGAGAATACTTTATGCCTGATAAATTGTCTTAAGGTGTTGTCAACAAGTCAATAGAACGACCGTCTAAATTATGTACTTGTATTTTCTGCAATGCTTTTTCAGTCCTTTAAAAGCATTAATGATGTAATATCTATGTCAACGTTTTCCATTCATATTGTTGACTGTGCCACAGCTGCTTTTATACTGAATCACCCTGTTATGTTTTAAATAAGACTTTGTTTTCTATAAATTCGATCTCTGTTTTTGGTAAAATCATTGCAAATTGATCATGCGGAGTTCAAGAGATCTTCAAGTTGTGGTGTAAATTTAGCTGAATAGAAATTTGTTTATTTACTTACGTGAAATACGTAATTTGTTCTTTCTCCATAGTATACTGTTTTAACTATCTTGCTAACATAGATGACGCTGCTTATATCGAATTCATTATCATCGAAAGTAATACGTAAATCTGCATCTGTTCTAAATCTTTGGACTGTATCATTCTTAATATTTGACATCAGCAAATTAGCACTTTTATTTTTGTCAATTGTATTCTCCAACACTCCTAACTTTGACCACACTTTTATGATGTCCAAACCTGCCAAAAAAACAGGCATTATCTATTGATACCAACATTGTTGGTTTCATGTTAAACTCGTGAAATATTTATATCACCTCTCTGAAAACTACTGAATTCAATACATTGTAGCTTTTTAGCATTATTTATGATGCGACAAACTTTTAATTCATTTTTGGGTTCACTCCGCCGTTGAGGCTCAACGTTAGGGCTTGCCACTTCAGGAATCACCCCTTTCACTTTTCCGCTGCTCTTAAGCTTTCACTCAGAATCTCAAGAGCTGCGCCTGGAAATATCGACTGAGGCAAATAAATCCTTCGAGTAACCTGCGCCGGAGATCATTATTACTTTTTTTTTAAATTTTAGTTTTGACGTATTCTATTCGAGTCGTTTGATGTTTTGTGCTAGTGCAAACTAACTTTTGGCTTTGCTTTAGTTTAGTGTTGTCGTACGAGGTGGTTGGCGTCAAAAGTCAAAATACACCAAACTCTCATGTATTTACTACTTTCTTGAAAATTCTGTTTGCGTCTGATGAGTATGCGACATAACATCTTCTCACACTACAGCTTGACTTTTTGTTTTCGTTTTATAGTAAGAAAACCAATAACCTTGACAGGACCATACATTCTCTCTCTCTCTCTCTCTCTCTCTCTCTCTCTCTCTCTCTCTCTCTCTCTCTCTCTCTCTCGAGTAACCACCCATCGACTTGGGCAAGCTCACCGACAGGTAAGTTTTTTAATTAAACGTATGAACAACATTTTTATTATTCCTTCATAGTAAACTTTATCGTTCTCTCCCTCTCTCGCGTGCCTTCTCATATAAGCTAACCAACTCACACGTTTGACCTGTTTTATCAGCATAATATAAATCATCATATATTTTATTTATCCATGATAATCAATTCAAAATGGGTCTAATTGTCACGTAAAAAGGCACCGAGTGTTCGGTGTGAGAACTTGAGAACTTTCGACCGGATCCTACTTGCTGTACATAAGGTAACAAAAATGTTTTTAAAACCAAATCTAGAAGCAAAAATATAAAAGGTAATTTTGTTGTCGTAAGTATTGACTCTTAATCATCACAGGGTGTACAATTTTCCTCATCAGGTTTCTCAGGCAGCCCATGTGAAAATGGTTCAGCTTCTTGGCATGGCGTCTGTACACAGTCTAGTTTTCGCAAGCATACAGCAGGGTCGGCAACACAATGGTTTTGTAGACCTTAAGTTTTGTTGATAGACTGATGCCTCTGCGCTCCAAGATATTTGCACCTAGTCTGCCAAAAAGCACACTTTCAGGCGTTGGTTTCATCATCGATGTAGCCTGCACGTGACAGTGTGCTGCAGTGATAGGTGAACTTGTCCATTGCCACGTGGGTTTGGCCATTTTCTGTGATGTTGGCTCTACTTAGGCTTTCCTGGTGCAAGTTGGTGCATCACCTCTGTCTTCTTTATACTGATTGTGAGACCGAAATTGTCACAAGCTGAAAAGATATGGTCCATACTGTTTTGTATGTCGGCATTCAGGTAACAGTCGTCAGCAAATAGAAGATCAAGGACAGTCACTTCCTGTAACTTCGTCTTCGCCTGTAGTCTTCTCAGATTGAACAGCTTGCCGTCAGTCCGGTATCTGATGTCGATCCCAGTGTTATAGTCACGGAAGGCATCAGTAATCATAGCAGAGAAGATTATACAGAAGAGGGTTGGGGCCAATACACAGCCTTGCTTGACTTCATTGGTTACTGGGAATGGTTCAGATGACTCACCGTCATCCACTACACGAGCGAGGAATTGCCGAACCATCAAGATTAATTTCTCAGGGCAACCAAATTTTGCCATGATATTCCAACGGCCTCCACGGCTGACTGTGTCTAAAGCCTTTGTCAGGTCGATGAATGTCGTGTACAGGTTGGAGTTCGGTTCCTAGCATTTCTCCTGGTGTTGACGAGCTGCAAACACCGTATCTGTTGTCCCTCATCATTCCCTGAAGCCACATTGACTCTCTGGCATGAGCCCTTGATCCATGAGAAGCACAAGACGATTCAACAGAATTCTGGCAAGGATGTTGCCGACTATTGACAGCAAGGAGATGCCTCGATGGTTGTCGCATGATTGTCTGTTGCCTATATACGTCTGCTGGTATAGAATCTGCTCCATGTGCTTTGCCATCTAACAGCAGGTCGATTTCTTTTACAGTTTCAGTCAGCTCTGGAGGATCAGCAAGTGCTATGTTGATTTCCACTTGGTGCAATCGATCAATTGCCTCCTCACTGATAGTTCACTGTTGATTGCGGATGTTGTTGAAGTGTTCTGACGATCTTTGAAGTATCTTTTATTTGTCAGTGAGCAGCGTGGCGCCGTCGGCACTCAGTATTGAACATGTTCCTGATGACTGTGGCCCGTAGATTGTCTTCAATGTATAATAGAAGTTCTTAAAGTCATTCCTGACTGCGTTGGACTAAATCTAATCTGCTTTATTTCTCAACCACGAGTCTTGCAACTCTCTGAGTTTGCATTGGACAATCCTCTTGATGATGTTGAAGGTTGCCTGCAGATGAAGTGCTGTCTTCTAAATAGGCTTTCTGTAGCCGATGTTTCTCATTCAGAAGTCTCTTTGTGGCGGTATCGTTCTCATAAAATCAATCTTGATGTTTACGTGTGGTGAGACCAAAGGTTTTGGATCCAGTTGAGTACACAGAGTCTCTAAAAAATGCTCAGTTTTCCTCGACATTCTCGGAGTTTGTGTTGAATGTATCAAGTTGGCTGCACAGTTCTTCGACAAATGCCTGTTTCACATTCTCCTGTTTCAGTATGGCGATATTAAGCTTTATGGGGACTTTTTTGCCATGTGGTCGTCTGCTAGACTGAATCTGGACATTGAGGTTGGAGACAATGAGCCTGTGATCAGTCCATCCTGCCTGTCTCTTATCCTGACGATGACGCAGTCAGTGAGATGCCAGTGCTTTGAGCCTGGGTGCATCCAAGACCTCTTGTTGCGGTTTGGCAGGCGGGATACTGTTTTGGTGATTATTAGGTCATGTTCAGCGCATTTTCTCAGTAGGGGGAGTCCGTTGTTGTTACATTTGTCGAAACCATTTTTGCCAATGACGTCTGGCCATGTCTGGTGATCTGAGCCAAATCTAGCATTGAAGTCACCAAGGATGATGAGTTTGTATGCCTTTATTACTTTTGCAATAAGAGACTCCAAGTCTTCATAAAATTTGTCCTTGATCTCATCTAGGTTGGTCATGGCGCTGATGATAGTTGCATGTCTTGTTCCAGACAGGGGGAGTCTCATTTGCATTAGTCTGCCATTCACGCCCTTTGGGATATTTGTGAGCTTGCTAACTAGCTTTGATTTCATGGCAAAGCCAACACCAGCTACACGTCACTCTTCTTTACTTCGGCCACTCCAGAAGAAGGTGTAGCCGGCTCCTACTTCGGTGAGTTGTTCTTCCTCAGCTAGGCGAGTTTCACTCAGGGCTGTTATCTCGATATTAAATCTGGCCAGTTCTCTACCAGCTAGAGCTGTTCTTCTCTCTGATCTATCTGCTGTTGTACTGTCCATTAGTATGCGTACGTTCCAGGCACAGATGTATGCTGACCAGGGTTAAGGTGAAGCAGGCAAAGTATATCGCATCTTTTCTAGCCCCTTCCTCATACGAGGGGGCTGCCGAGTTAAACTGCTGCTTCGGTTCAATGAAAAGTGACACTTTGCCCTGAGCCGCCTGTGTCCAGGTCTGCAGCTACAGCTCCAAGTGTATCCACACCTGCTGCTTTGCCGTTCGCCCATCGCCACAGAACTTGAAGGTATATGGTGAGGGGAGGGAAATAGTGTCTTGACTTGCTCGTGAGTTGGATTTAAGTGAGGGAAAGTTGTGCAGAGTCGCCCTCACTCTCTCGTCCAGGCCTCTCTGAATCCAGTGGCACGACAATGTCGAGACGTCTGGAGACAGTTCCGGATGCAGTGGATGGCCATCAGTTCCTACTGTACCTGAGATGATGCACTGCGCTGTCCACACAGCTCTTGTCATCTGTCTTCACAGCCGGGGGATGAGCATATCTGCTCGGCCGCCTGATCCACCAGAAGGGACTTTCCAGAGGGAAGCAGATGTAAGCTGTACACTCTGACTCAACAGTCACAGGTAGTATCGTCTACTGTTACTTAAGGTAGCAAGCGATGCCTGACCTGACACTCTAAAGTATTATGTAGCGCCTATAATCATTACGTCATAAGGTCTGATTGTATGATTGTATCTACTGAAATGTGTGAATTTATGGTCGGGAGTTAGGCAGTTATCGTTGTTCTCGTAAATATTGAGTCTAAAATCAATATTTATTACTAATACAGAGCGATGGACGATATAGACCAGTGACTTCGTTAGCATCCTACACAACTACACACTTGGATGTATATCATGTGCGTCCTTGCACCTTTCATCCCACATACCCAATACGTTCCCTAGTATACTTTCATTGAAAAAAACAATAACTGTAAAAAGAAACAAGCACAAATTCTTCGGCTTTGTAGAGCGCGTTTTAAAATGCTTAAGTGCTATGTTTTATCGTCCATCTCTACAGTCATGCATGCTTCAAGAAAGTCATATGACTTATCGACGCAGCATCATTGAAATACGATGGCTGATATACTAGTAGTAGAGAGAAACTTTTTCCAACAAATAAAGTTTTCAGAAAACAGTGGCTTATATTTTGAAAGTCTCTTTTCTAGAGTAAATCACAAATTACTTCATCTGTATACAAAAGTAACAAATTATTATGCTCATTCCTTTGCCTGAAAACCAGAGAAGTTCATCAGAATGAATAAAATAAAGTTATGTATATACCTGTGTGGAGGCAAATTGGGTGTCAGTGAAACTATCACTAAGACCATGACTAGACATAACAACAAAAGGTGTTCTCTAAAGTGTGGTTTACAAAGATGCTGTCTTTGTAAACAATTTTTTTAACTTATGCCATGAATCGAGATCGGAAATTAATGAATGAGAAAGGTACTGAATGCCTCGAAAGCACGATTAAATGCACATCACAATTTGAAAGAAACTTAACCGCCTTCTCTACATCTGGACTTTTACTGACCTTCAAGAGATCCCAAATAGTTACTATTTCTCTATAACTTACATTTTATTTCACTTTTCATGCTCTTCTTAATGGATCGTAGTTGTGGTAAATTAAATTAAAACTGTAATTGATCAAATAATGGCCATCCTCAATAATAGCACCTCGTGAAAACAATATTTGTGCTCTAAAGAGCGTATTCCAGTGGAAGAATTTATCCAAAAGAGCATATAACCGTTGGTTTCCGATCACTGTCACAGTCTCAAAACTTCAGGATCCTACTCAACACTGTTGTTGTCATTCTATAATAACGATCTCCGTGTGATTCAGCTGGTAGCTCTAAGTTCCAACCGTCTTAATCCCATACACAGTGAGACTTGCTATAATCATGCTTCGATGGGTACTTGTATTTCTGAAATAAACCTGCATACAGAAGAAAAAAGTTTATATAGTCAGTTTATGTTTGACCTATGATTAAACACGTTTGTTCAAGGTAAGTTATGCACACTTTATCTGTGTGACAGATGTTCTAATTGTGCTTCTTTGATGATAGTTGCATGTTTTCCTTACTCGCCAGGAAATGAAGTCATATACCTTAAATGGTAGCTTCGGTAGCTCAGTTGGTACAGCGTCAGACTCGTAATCCAAGGGTCGCAGGTTCAATTCCATCCCAGTACAGCCCAAGATTGTTGCCTCGGTGTGTCCTTGGGAAAGGCACTTAACTCTAATTTCCTTGGCATGATGTCCAAATAATCCATAAGAAATCGTTGTGAATACAACATAACAAATTCAGGGTCCCGTGTCCTACGCTGCGGGATAGTCCCTTAGTATTTAAATACGAAGTGTTTTATACAAAATGATAAATACAGCAGTCTTTCTTATTTACAAATCAATCAATTTATTACTGAAAATAAAATGAATTTATTTTAATTTATTTTGATGTATTGTTGTGAACTTGTTCACATGTAAATAACAAAGGGAGACTATTCAGCAGCGTAGAACACGCGACCTAGACCTTGGAAATGGAGTCACACTGAATTTTGTCATGTTGGATTCACAATGAATTATTCTGGATTACTTTTGGAACTACCGTCCTTACAATCATGCTACCATGGCGGACGGGTGATTAGCATACATTATTTTAGGCAAGGTATGATTTGTAAAAAATATTTTAAATGACATGAAAATAATTTACGAATTTTATATATTGCACCCACACCCACCTAGAAAATGTGCTTCCAACCTTTATATATATATATATATATATATATATATATATATATATATATATATATATATATATATATATATATGTATGTGTGTGTGTGTGTGTGTTACATTTTTTTCGTTTTTTGTTTTCTCCCTCAGATATTCTGACTAAATTGATAGAATTTGAAAGACATGTAAGTTACTATACACTACGGGAAAAAGCAGGCCACAGTGTCTTCCTTTTCACATTCCAGTAATTACGTTACGTTTTGTGGTCATCTTCCTTGACACTTTGTATGTATGTGTGTATTATGGTTTAAAGGCACGTCAGCATAATACTGGCAATATGGTGCTGATTTGAAGCTTAAGTTCCACAAATGTAGCCATAAAACGGATAGGTTAATCAATCTTGCTGTGTACTACTCATTACAGTCAAACGTAAGTCACAATGACCTACTTTTAACGTCCTAGTGACTTTATAAGGTTTTAGTATGATTCCACAACAGAGCATTCATCGAAATTCTTGTGAGGTAAAAATTATTTATTTATCCGAATACGTTTGAAAGTTTTCCAAACAATTCAAAATTGTTAGTTCTGTCATTTGATAACACAAACGATATAGCAGCTACAGTCACTATTTTCACATGTGAATGTTTCAAACAATTATATAATATCAAACACAAAATCTTTCACCAATAATTGTACGTCCTTGATTCGAGATACAAATATGATATAATTAATGGCTACCTACATCACTTATAATAACATGGCAGAATGTATATTGCATCTAAACAAGTCAAAGGAGTGATAATACGGAATACAAATTTCGTGTTATAGGCCGAACATTGGAACTGTTATGAGGGTCATGGAATAGACATATATATTGTGTGCATGGTGTGGCTGAATTATATTGCTCACATCCAGCATGTAGAATCCACGAACACCATTGTACCTTTCCCTTATAACGATCCCAACGAAAGGTCAAACGCACAGGTCAGATCAGTCGAGCTATACGTTTTGGAAGGTAGCCTTCCCTAATACTTCATGTGGTTCTTTAGAATATAAGCATCATGGTGAGTAGGAAATAAATTCTCCAGCTGTCATAGATTGAATATCTATTTCACAGAACTAAAAACGATAACTTCTTGTACACGTTGCGCTCTCCAGAACTAATTATTGCAATATGTGATTTACTTCAGATAAAGCCCGTCTTAAGGTACATGAGTCAAATTTGCCTTGTTATACTTTCAATATATTCATTTTCTTCGTGGCTGTATAAATCACACCTTATGCTGCAAACCTGTTTTGATCTTTCTAAAAATATACATTACGTAAAACTGTTCTATGGTTTGTTGGGTTTTCTTTGCGTTTTTTTTTGTTTTGTTTTGTTTTTTTTATTCTTTTTGTAAGAGGCAAGGTGAAATTATAATTGTACACTGTATCTGTCATTAAGTATTATTTGAGAACAATATGTGGTGGAAATGTAAATTTCTTGAATTTGTCATACTATTCTAAAAAAACATTTCCTTTTTTGGAGATATTCATCTTAAATCGTCCGTCTTGTTACTAGTGCTCCTGATATCGTTTGTTTCAGGTTCTTGCAATCTCTATATAGATCTTCATTGTCTTGCTTTGCGGTAGAAATAGCGTTACTATCCAACTCTATACAGTTTACTAATTCTCAAATTTGCAGCCCTGTTTCGTTCAATGTTTAGAATAAAGCAAACGCAATTGTCCCATTTGCGCATGTGATCTTCTGTTCATTAGTAGCGAAGAGATAGTTAATGTCAAAACTAAATAGATGAGGTATCGTCATTACCATTATGGTTGATGAAGCTCTCTCGGCATAACATATTTAATATCTCAAAGCACGAGAACTTCAAGTATAGTGTCTGACTATATTACTCGAATTATCCAGAAATGATTAATGCTGCATGCGTTTTGCCTGAGACAGAGCTGATCCAAGCGCTTTTTCACCTTTCCACATTTTCTTATTGCGACAACTTGACTCAAGTTTCAGGAAACTGATACGTATATTTGATCCTGAGACTACAACGGTACTGGCGTCCTGGAATGACACCTGGATTGACACAATAAGTCAAATAACAACATTTTATTAAAAATGTTACTTCCAGAAACACGCTTAAGATTGATGGCATTCCTCTCGCTGGTTCGGTTGGAATGCTTCATATCAGCTGAAAGAGCTCGACATCATTAACTTCAGTGAGAAGATCATAAGAAATGAAAGCTTTGTTTCCACTCTCGCATCTCCCAATACACGGACTTTTGAGGATTTCCTGCACGAAAGAGGCTACCTGAATGCAGAAAAAAGAATTAAAAAACAAAATTGGTTGTATTTCATTGGTGCCTACTGAAGAAGCTCATTATTGTTCAAGTATCTGTCTTGGAGAGTATATCTAAATATCATAAATACTGAAAGATGCTAAATGTTTGGCAGATCAGACGTAGGCGCGGTAAACTTGGAAAACTCCGAGATAATCACAACAGTTAGAGACACATACAACTCATGAGGTATTTTGCATGAGCGAAAAAATAATTCTACCATTCAAAAGTTATTAACGTGGCTCTCAGAGTATGAAATATGAGGACGTATCTTTGAGCCGATTTATGAGAAGTTGTCAAACACTAATTGACATCTTTAATGTTGCATATAAATATAATGTAAATAAAGATTGCGCATGTTTGAACATGCAAAAACATACACAGATATTATAAATCAATATACAGCAGGTTAACATTTCGTTTACATAGACATTTTTTTAACACTTTCTTTTAAAAATTTCCTTTTTATTCAATTTCTAATCGGAGGTAATGTTAGCTATTTAAAGTTAATTGATATGTCTTATTGTTCTACAGTGAGAGGAGAAAGTGCTATCACTGGATGCCTGATATTTGTATTTGAATTGCACGTACTATATCGCTCTCATGTTCCACGTTTGTTAACAATCTTTCATCAAATACGTTTCGCTGTAAGATTAAATTACATCGAATAATGGACCCCTGTGTTCACGTTTAAATTAATTTTTAATTACCATCATTAATATTTGCTGCAGTGGATGGAGAATAATTTGCCTCTTTGAAATGTTATGTGTACCGGGAGATGAAATCAAAACTGATGAGAATTCTAAATATTTTTCCCACATTTAATGTCTTTGACAACAAGAAAGCGAAATGTCTTTTTAAAAAAATTCGCAGAGTTCTTTATACATTACTAGAGAACAGTATTGAATATTCAAGCGGGTGAGTATGTCAAACATGAAAAAATACATCTCTC
The DNA here is from genome assembly GCA_029931535.1 of Margaritifera margaritifera. Classification (NCBI taxonomy): domain Eukaryota; kingdom Metazoa; phylum Mollusca; class Bivalvia; order Unionida; family Margaritiferidae; genus Margaritifera; species Margaritifera margaritifera. The sequence goes on along the minus strand of JAQPZY010001696.1, from coordinate 13,229,505 downwards.
TGCGACCGTTGCCGCGCACATCTTTACTATGGTAAATTTCAAAAAAGGGAAATTCTCAAAGCCTACAACTCTCGTCATAGGTGTATTTTATTTCTCTTTTTTCTATTAATTTTGTATTTAATATGCTATTCTGAGCTACGATTGCATATTGTTACGACTGTAGGTCTTTAAATAATGTAAAAGAAAGAAAGTGAAACCAACAATGCAAGTAAAATCAAGAAGCAATTTATTTCTAGACAATTAAAGCAAAAATTCAAAAGACACTTACAGTAACGTGAATTAAAATACAAATAATCCAATAATCCTACGTGTCCTAATCACAAGTCCTAAATATAGAATCTTCTGAATGAATTTCAGTATTCTTGAATGTTCTGATATACCTGAATGATGTAATCCAGAGCATCTTTGAATAAGTTCACATAAATCCCAAAGTTAAATATTAATCCAATATGAGAATGAGCACTTTTGGTAATTCCAATGAATAGTTCAAATAAATAATTCCTCTCGCTTATTTGCTCTGAATTTTCACAACACAACTAGAAACATCTGATTATTAAAATGATTCTTCATAGACTGACCATTTGAACAAGAATGAAATATTGTCCACTAAAATCTCTATATATTAACATGACAGAATGTTCTAGAATATGTGTAACTCTAATGGAAAATTTCCTCTGCGTACGTGACTTGTCTCACACAAGCCATGGAGAATTGCAATCTAAGTACTAAATGCTATGTAAACAAGTCTGACCTTGAACTCAAAGGCAGTAAATATGTTGTTTACAAAATGACTAAAATACACCTTACCTCATGGACACATAAATTCAATATACATAACACCTTCCCTCATAAAGAAAAAGAAAGATTTATGCTATCAAGATTTCTTTCAAATATGCATAATCAAAATTACATAGGAAAATGTCTTATAAATGTCACTCAGCTCAATTACACAAAATAAAGCAATCTAGTGTATGCACTTGAAAATACATCTGCGATCACATTGTCTTTTCCCCTGATGTGTCGAATGTCAATGTTATATTTCAGTAGTATTAGACTCCATCTCAGCAATCGCCGATTTTTATCTTTCATTTTGTTGATGATAGTAAGGGGACTGTGATCACTGTATACAACAACCGGAGAAAGAGCCGAGGTTACATACACTTCAAAATGTTGTAAAGCCAATATCAAAGCCAAACATTTCTTCTCAATTGTGGAAAGAAAAGTCTGGTGCTTCTTTAGTTTTTTTAGAAATATAATACACAGGGTTATCCATGAAATTTTTGTGGTCCTGAATTAATACTTCACAAACCCCTACATCACTTGCATCAACAGACATTTTAAATAATTGGCTGAAATTTAGTGCTGAAAGAACTGATGCATTCTTAAGCATCACCTTCAACTTATCAAAGGATTCCTGTCACTGGTCACACCAATGAAACTTTAATTTCTTACTCAACGAATTTATCAAAGGTTCTACAATTATGGAAATATATGAACAAAAGTTCCGATAATATCCAGCCACACCTAGCAATCGCATCAGTTGCTTTTTACAAACATACACAGGGAATTCAGAGATAGCTTTGACCTTAGCTTCTACAGGTTTAACTTGACCTTGTCCCACAATATGTCCTAAAAATGTGACACAAGCATGGTAAAACTCACTTTTGCTCAAATTAATCGTCAGATTTGCATCGCTTATCGATAGAAGAATTTCCAAATGGTTTCCAAGTGATCTTCTAAGGTGTCGTTGTAGATAATGACGTCATCGATGTACGCGTCACAATTATCTAGACCAAATATTTATCATGTTCATCAGACTTTGAAACGTTGCCGGGGACCTTTTAATTCCAAACGGCATGACTTTATGTTGATAAAGTCCATCTGGGGTTACAAATGCTGAAATTTCTTTTGCCCTTTCCGTGAGTGGAATTTGCCAGAATCCTTTTAAAAGGTCAAACTTGGTGTCATATTTCGCATTTCCTATGTTATCAATACAATGGTATAGGAAATGAATCCGTTTTGGTGACACTGTTGACTTTTCTATAGTCAGTACATATGCGGAATGTATTATTTGGCTTAGGCACAAGAATACACGGTGAACTCTAGTTACTTTTACTTGGTTCAATGAAATCATCCTCCAGTAAATACTGAATTTTTTTCTCCAAATATTCCTGTTTGAGAGGATTCATCCTGTAAGGATGCTGTTTCACAGGTGTAGAATCTACAATGTCAACGTCGTGATAGATTTTATTTGTTCGTGTAGGAACATCAGGGAACACGTAACAGTTGTTTTTTTTTTTCATTTCTTTCCTGTTCTTGTGGATGAGAAAGAGTGTGGTCCAGATTGTTCAATATTTCTAAATTCCGAAGGTTGGTTAAACCAGAATCACTACAGTCAGATTGTATTCCATCGTTGACATTCTCACTGTGTGTGACAGGTCCAACTAAATTAACTGAATAATTAATTTGGCAATCTCTGTCAAAATACTCCATTAACATATTTATATGACAAAGTTGTTTCTGTTTCCGATTTTTAGGTATGGGCAAGAGAGTCAGAACTTTCTCACCAGGCTTAAAACTCCTTTCCTGTGTATGTATGTCATACCTTAATTTCATTTTTGACTGGGTAGTGTGAAGATTAGTTCTTGCTTCTTCACATGCCTTTGACAACTTGTATTTGAAATCGGAGACGCGGTCAAGAAGATTAATCTTTGGATCTTAATTTAAAAGAAGTTTCTCTTTCAATAATTTCAAAGGTCCACGGACAGTATGTCCAAAAACCAGTTCAAAGGGATTAAAACCCAATGACTCTTGAACTGATTCCCTAACAGCAAACAACAACAAAATGAACACCCTCATCCCAATCCTTTCCTGTATCAAACAAATATGACCGAATCCTATTGTTCAAAGTTTGATGAAATCTTTATAAAGCACCTTGACTTTCAGGGTGATAGGCAGAAGATTTAAACTGTTGGATGCCTAATTCATGCATAACTTGTTGGAAAATTCCAGACATAAAATTTGACCCTTGATCCGACTGAACAGATTTGGAAAGGCCAACAAGTGTTAAAAAAAAAAAAATTCACCAAAGCTTTCACAATGGTTTTAGTTTTTATATTCTGAGAGGAATTGCCTCTAACTATCCTGTTGACACACGTATGATGGTCAACAAGTATTGGTTGCCTAACTTGGTCTTCGGTAAGCGATCGACACAGCCTACCGTTATTTTACTAAATGGTTCGTCCAATGCAGCAATAGGTTGTAGATAAGCCTTAGGTATCTTCTGAGCGGGTTTTTCTACCATTCGACAAGTGTGACAAGATCTACAATATTTAGAAACATCACTTTTAAGTTTCGGCCAATAAAAATGATACAAGATCTTGTGATAAGTCTTACGCCTAAATGACCAGCCAAGGAAGTTTCATGGGCTAGATTAAGAATTTCCTGTCGATACGACTTCGGAACGACAATTTGACAGCTCACTGACCACTCGTCAACATCGGGTACTTCAGGTGGTCTCCATTTTCTCATAAGGATCATTCAGGATCTTGTTCCTGTAAGACAACAAGTGATTGTCTTTTGCCACCCTGATTAGAATAAAGAGAATGAGTTGTGAAAAGACGATCAATGTAATCAATACCTTATGATTGATCAATATCAGGAGAAAAAAATGACCTCATCAAAAGACTGACTAATAAATGTGCCAACTAAAGGAATAATCTCCTGATCATTATCAAGAGGTCTTCTTGCCATAGCTCTGGTAACTGCACAAGCAGGATACAATCAGGGATTTCAATCTCAACAGGATAAACTTTTTGATCCAAAACAAGGCTTGTCAGTTACAAGTGGAGTGACCACAACCTTATCTCCAGCTAGGTCATTGCCTAGCAGCAAATAGATACATTCTAGAAGGCAAAGAAGTCACTGTCCCAACAGTCACAGGTCTAGAAACTAAGCCTGATTCCAAATTAACACAGTGGAGATCAACATTTACAAAGCCGCACTCTACGCCCTGAATAAGTACACTTTCATTAGAAAAAAACTTCTCAGACAATAGCAAAGTACCTGATAGCAAAAGACTCTGAGAAGCTCCTGTGTTCCTTAATATTTTAATAGGGATAGGTTTGGCAGAATCACCAATGAGTGACATAGAACCTTCTGACATCAATGGTTCATAAGTCTCCAAAATAGAATCAGATCCAACAAATGTATTGCGTTCAATACAAGACCGTGACCTTGACCTCTTTGAAATAAAAGTATTTGGAAAAGCTCTGTGTTTTTTCTGTTGCTTATTTTTCAACTTGAAGCATTCATTTTATAATAAGTGCACGTAGGAAGAAATAAGGATTTCTGCTTAGTCTTATCAGATATTTGATTCCTAACAGTTTTGAAATTTGGAAGTACTCATTTGAGATTGAAATGGTTTTTTTTTTACCAGGAAACTGCTGAGAGGAAGACTTATTGACCAAAGAAATTTGGTGAGACAAGAAGATTATCAGCCATGCGAGCAGCATTTTCCAAAGTTTCCACTTTCTGGTCATGAAGATAGGTCTTGCAATTACCATGGATGTACCTCTTGAACTCTTTAATTAATACGAGCTGTCTGAGGTTACCGTAATCTTGATCAACTTTCTTGGATGAGCACCCCCTATCAAATAGTTGTTCTTTTTCCCTTGCAAATTCGACATGAGTTTGTCCAGTTTCTTTTCTAAACTTCCTAAACTTTTGTCAATAGGCCTTAGGTACCAACTCATAACCTTTCAAGATGTACTCCTTAACAAAATCATTATCAGTGCTTTGTTGTACTGACAGTGAAGTGTAGACTTCACGAGCTTTGCCAATAAGTACACTTTGTAATAACAAAGTCCAATATTCTATGGACCACTTCAAGTTTTCAGCAATTTTCTCAAAGTGAAGACAGTCATTATCTACTTCTTTTTCCTGAAAAGGGGGTACTAACCTAATATATCTGGAAAACATCAAAACTTGAACTTATGTGTGGGGGGTGGGGGTGGGGGGTGGGGGTGCTCTGCTTGCCAGTTCTAACTCTTTTTATCTATATTGCATTCCCTCTCCTCTTTCTGCAACTGCAACTCCATCTGCTTGTCCTTTTATTCTCTTTGCAACTGCATCTGCCTGTCCCTTTCTTCTTTCTGCATCTGCATATGCCTTTCTAATACCCACTCCTGTCTCTGCATTTCCTATTTCGGAAGCTGAAGCTTTGCTAATTCCAATTCCATCTGGGTTTTTTTTACTGCAATTCCTTTAATTTCCAATCAAAAATATATACAGACTTCAAAATTAAACCCAAAGTACTTCCATCCATAATTTTCTTTTCCTCCAAATGTGGAATTACAATATTCTTTATCTCTTGCTTTGTCAAAGATGCTTTCACTTCAGAAAGATCATAATGTCTGGCAAGCTCAAGCAACTCATCCTTTTTCATAGACTCTAACAATACCTGGGTAGGACTTGAAACAAAGTTATCAACCTTAGATGACACTGTGAATGCTTGCTGGTTTCACTACAGATTACTCAAATGTGTGAAATAAAAATCTTTACCAGGGACAATGAAAATTCCAAAACAAAGTCAATTTAAATTGTAATTTAAAGAAATTCAAATCCCGGAACGGCCCCTAATCATAAGTGTCCTAATCACAAGGCCTAAATATAGAATGTTCCGAATGAATTCTAGTTTTTTAATGTTCTGATATGCCTGAATGATGTAATCCAGAACATCTTTTAATAAGTTTACATAAATCTCAAAGTCAAGTATTAATCCAATATGAGAATGAGCACTATTGGTAATTCCAATGAATGGTTCAAATAAATAATTCCTCTCGCTTATTTGCTCTGAATTTTCACAATACAACTATAAACATCTGATTATTAAAATGATTCTTTATAGACTGACCATTTGAACAAGAATGAAATATTGTCCACTACAATCTCTATATATAAACATAAGTCACGTGACATAATGTTCTAGAATATGAGTAACTCTAATGGAAATTTCCTCTGCGTACCTGACTTTTCTCGCACAGGCCATGGAAAATTACAATCTAATTGTTAAATGATATGTAAACAAGACTGACCTTGAACTCAAATGCAGTAAATATGTTGTTTACAAATTGACTAAAGTACAACTTACCTCATGGACATATATTATAAATTCAATATACATAACAATATGAACATGCTTCGTCGTGCAATTTTGACTTAAATTAGTAAAGACAGTATACAGGTGGTCTTTGTGATCGAGTAGACGACGGTAAATGCTTTTTATATATCTGAGCGAGTTTCGGGAACAGACTGTAAAGTACAAGTGCACTGACGCTGCTATATGAAGGATGCATTTTGTCTCAGAGTGACAGAATGATATTCTAAGTTCAATCTGAATTGATAGTATTATGGTTTAATTGAATGTGTTATCTTGCCATTGACTGTTTACGTGATTAGTATTAAACATTCGTTCATAAACCTCCTCCTGAATAAAGGACTGTTCGTACTCTAGGCTTACGTTTTGATTTATAATGGTTGTATAATGTTCAAACCAAATACAATGGTATTGCAATAGTTACCAGTCATGATATCGATTATAGCATAATACTGACAAAGCATGCAAGTAGAATAGACTGAAAAACATGAATATTGCGTTTTCGATAGGTTCTGATAAACATATATGTTTATTGGTGCAGCACATTTGGACAACTACCTGATGTTCTAATAAGACTAAAACGGGATACAAAATGCTTACATTAGTAACAAAGAGAGAAATTAAAAGTACTTGCGCGACAATATACAATGCAAAAGACTCAGTTTATAGATCTCAGGAGTTTGTTGATTGGCTCTAGTTTTAAAGACATTATACTGGGTCAATATATACGACCCTTGACTTGGGAATGGCGGAGGAAAGTGAGTTGTCAAGGGAAGGGATCTCAATTTAAACCAGAAATGACTAAAATACATCTTTGACTGGATCTATGAATAAATCTATGACTGGGTTTGGACAGTACTTGCTTTTTAGGCAAAACAATGAATGATGCAATCTGAAGTCGGTATTGCGTCATACATGATATGAATTGCATCATGTTATTCCTAGAAGTCATAGATGATGCAATCGTAACTAAGCTTACATCACTCTGCTGAAGAAATTGCCCTGTATCAGCTCTACAAATCATACAGTGTCGTGCTCTCTTATTAGTCCGTGTTTGATTTTGCAAAGGGACACATTTCTGTTTAGCCAAAGTAAGCAGAGATGCCTCGTACTTGTGTAAACAATGCAGATAACTTCTGCTATGTTTGTGGTTAAGTGACTTTTGCATCACAAAAGCGCAGTATAACCACTATGGTTAAGAAAGCCTATCACCTTTATTTTAGCTGCAAAATTGGAGATCAGGACAAGATGTGGGCCCCACACATATGCCGCAACACTTGTGCAACAAATCTTCGCCAGGAAATCTATGCCCTTTGCAGTGCCAATGATTTGGAGAGAGCCAACAGATCATATCAGCAATTGTTACTTCTGCATGGTGCCTCCAGTTAAGAAAGGTGTGTCAAAGAAGAAAAAGTGGACTGTGCATTATCCAAACATTCCGTCAGCTATAAGCCCAGTACCCCACGGAGAAAGACTACCGGTTCCTGATGCACCAGAATCATTCTCACTCGAGTCAGACGAGGAAGAAGAAGAAGATGAAATTTCTAGTCCTGAACCATCAATGTCATATGACCCATATGGTCTCCCATCCTCCTCCTCTGAACCACACCTCATAACACAAGGTGAACTGAATGACCTTGTCAGGGATTTGGAACTACCCAAGAGTAAGACAGAGCTGTTATGCTCCAGACTACAGCAGTGGAATCTCCTGGCAGGGTTTCCATGTTCCGTGACTGTCAAAAGGATCTTGTCCCATTCTTCTTCACGGAAGGTGATCTTGTAGCCTGCAACAACATCGACGGTGTGATGGCAGCCCTCAACATCGTTCATGATCCAGATGAGTGGAGACTATTCATTGATTCATCAAAGACGAGCCTTAAAGCTGCTTTGCTGCATAATGGCAGTGTTTTGCCATTAATTCCAGTTGGTCATGCAGTCCATATGAAGGAAACCTATGAAAACATGAAACAACTTTTGAGGTGCATAAACTATGACCAACGTCAGTGGCAGCTTTGTGGCGATTTCAAGGTTCTTGCTCTCTTGCTTGGTCTGCAGACTGCATACACAAAGTACTGCTGTTTTCTCTGCGAATGGGATAGTCGTGCGAGAGATTCCCACTACATCAAGAGAAATTGGCCACTCCGACAGTCATTGGAGCCTTGGATGAAACACTTGTAGTGAGCGACGAGCACGGCGAGCGATTTCACCAGGACATTGCAACAATGGAGAAACGCTATCAGGGCAAATGGAGCCCATCAATGCTTGCTGACTATTGCTGGACAGTGACAAGAGATGCTCCATTTAAGTAGACACTGAATAAGGACTAAACTATGTACTTATATATACATAATAGTTATTTTATTTTACTTTTGTTTCAATATATTTTTTATTTATATAACCCTTTTGCTGTTTTTTAAAGTGTTACATAAACAGGACAGGTGAAATATTATCATGTAAAGCAACCATAAACACATGAAAAGACCTAGGTTTACAATTTATGATTAAAACTCTACTATGTACACAATATACATAGACGTAAAATGTAAAAACTTAAATATCTTGGAAACAGTATCCAATCAGTTGTTTTAATTGTCATATTTGAATTCAGCAAATCAAAATCTCTAATAAATAGCACATTTTATCTCTGAAGCAGACGACTTAGAAAAAATTGTAGATCAGTGTTTATTTGAAAGTCTTAAATGTATTCATAATTAACGGGGCATTTTTAGCTTATATGAAATAATTAACTGACATCCTGACAATGCTGTGAACAAACAAATGGACTGCATAATAAATGATGTATACTAATCACATACTAGTAAAACTAATATCTAGAAAACAATAATATTGCATTTTATAGATGTCTGAGTTTTGTCTGTACAAATGTATATTAAGTTGTAACATATTGATGAGATATGGTGATCCAGAGTTCCCAATCACTTCTAAGTTTAAGCAATATATAGAACTTTCTCACTTTCCTTTAGTACATGTTGAAAATTTATCTTTATGCCAAGAGTATAACGCAAATTACTTTCAAATGGATTTTTAGAGAAAAAAGAAACCATCAGGCGGATTTTCTCACATCATTATTTTGACGTTTTTAAAAACGATTTGCAAATGTACTAACAACAAATAGTATGTCATTGTTATCCAAAATTCTGTATCTATGCACCAACTGTATAAAAATGTATCATAATTACATCTATATGTTACATAAGGAAAACATTCACAGCGTTGCTACAAAGTATTATTTTCAAATAGCTCCATTGATAATGACACAGGCATTTACAGAAAAATAGTAATAAGAATTGCCTACGTTCTTTAATTCCTGTTTCGTTAACTTCAAATAAATACGCAAATTGCGTCACATAATTTTTTATACCAGGAAAAAAAGATGAATTACACAGACTTTTTCACTGGTAAATAGATGTTTTTGTGTTTAGATATTGGCTAGTTCTCAAACTATGTATAAAACGAAATATTACAGAAAAAATGAAAGTCTAGATATTACCGGTATAGTTTCTTGAAGACAAACACCATGCAGCATGCAGTTGTTATAGTAATACATGAATCCATTACTAAACTTTGTGTGTTAAATGTTTTGCAAGATAGGCTAATAGCAAATTCATCTACATCTCCTCCCAAAGAAAATTATATCTGATATACATATACTGAAGGATAGCTGATATGGACAAAAGTACTCAAACATTTAGCGTGATCACGGATTTATGTTAAGTACATACGCACCAACATCACTTACTATGTTGGAACGCAGGTAAAGTTACCTGGATAAACAACGTGAAAGCAATAAGGACGCATACTTTATCGAAAGTCTGAGTAGTTGTCTTTAGGGATCGTTGTCGATTTATTTTCTTTAAGTTTACAGTTCAAATCGTTTAGCTTTACATGCTTGCGCCAAAAGCAGTTCGTAATTTAATCCACAGCATCTCACAACCACCTTTGGTGCATAATGTAATACTATAAGTTTGACATTAGAATAAGATTCCTAAATAGCATCTTGAACAAGAATAAAAACGGGTATTCAGACTCATTTTCAGCAATTGGTTATGTCCAGATAAATATTATTTTAAGGATCATTTGATAGTTTGGAGACAGTTACGCAGCTTTAGAACAAGAAATGTCATGAGTACAATCATCAGATTGTTCCATTTTCAAGAATTCGAAATTAGGCCGACTTCTAAAATAAGATTACCTTGAAAATAAGCCCTCCAATCCTATGACCTTTCGCTGTCGAAAGAAAACCAGCCTCGAGTATAAGTCACCATATTTATGTATATCTAGTATGCACCAAAGTAAACATTTTGAGAAAGAAACTTATGTCTTCATGAAAGAAACAAAGAATGTATAAACCAATAGTAAAAATCTAATAAAAAATCATGTATCATTTAATATAGAACTAACATATTCTTAATCAATGCTAAATTTAAAAATATGAATTTAAAATACAAATAATATTTCACGTCTTTATGATACACATTTTGTATATTTAAATAGACATAAATAATTGTTCCGCCAGTAAGCGATATTTTGCCTCGAAAATACGCCTACCTCAAAAATAAACTGCTCTCAAAAAAAGCCGAACAAATTACTGATTAAAAATTAATATAAGCCGCGGCTTTTTTTCGAGTTTTAGGGTACTTTTTAATGTGTGCTTATGAACGAAATGTCTAGACACGCGATTGTGTTGTATTGGCTAATCAATAACAACATTCCGATTCCACCATGTTCCGTCTGTTCGATACCTTTACAGCAAGTCCCACTTATCTTACTCTTGCCTCCAACAAATAAAGGCGTGCTCTTATATTATTGTGGTTATATTGTTTAAATTATATGATCATGCTCTGGATTTCAACTTGTGCAAATAAACTCAATGCACACATATTGATCACATCAATGCCAGATTATGGAATACCCTCTCAATGCTATGTACATGAAACAAACAGTAATACTGTTGGGAATGCCTACTAGAAACCGCATGCTTATGGAGATGCATCTTTTGGAGTCCGAACTTTATTCTCCCCATTGTATCCCTCTCATCCTCAGCTTTAGTTAGGTAAGTTGTTCGCGGCCGATGTCCTCAGGAATATCTAGTTCCCTCCCATAGAAGTAGTTATTACTTTTTATCCTATGGTTATTATGTAACCCCCATAAGCAAACATTTAATACAAATCGAGAAAACAATGTCCTACATGTCTTCATTTGTTACGCTTAAAATCATGTTACGTATCTTCTTTAGTTACGCTTAAAATCATGTTACGTATCTTCATTTGTTACGCTTAAAATCATGTTATGTATATTCGTTTGTTATGATTAATATCACGTTATGTATCTTTATTTGGTATGCTTAAGGTCATCTTACGTATATTCATTTGTTACGCTTAAAATCATGTTACGTATCTTCATTTGTTACGCTTAAAATAATGTTAGGTATATTCATTTGTTATGCTTCAAATCACGTTACGTATCTTTATTTGTTATGCTTAAAATCATCTTACGTATTTTCTTTTGTTATGCTTAAAATTATTATACATATTTTCATTTGTTGCGCTTAAAATCAAGTTATGTATCTTCATTTGTTATGCTTAAAAATCATCTTACGTATATTATTTGTTATGCTTAAAATCACGTTACGTATCTTTATTTGTTATGCTTAAAATCATCTTACGTATATTCATTTGTTATGCTTAGAATCATGTTACGTATCTTCATTTGTTATGCTTAAAAGCATTTCTCGCATATTCATTTGTTAAGCCTAAAATCACGTTACGTATCTTCATTTGTTATGCTTAAAATCATGTTACGTATCTTCATTTGTTACGCTTAAAATCATGTTATGTATCTTCATTTGTTATGCTTAAAATCATCTTACGTATCTTCATTTGTTATGCTTAAAATCTTACGTATCTTTATTTGTTATGCTTAAAATTATCTTACGTATTTTCATTTGTTATGCTTAAAATCACGTTACGTATCTTCATTTGCTATGCTTAAAATCACGTTACGTATCTTCATTTGTTGTGCTTAAAATCGTCTTACGTAGAGCGAAACTGCACACATATTGAAGATGAGATACTATTAAGTCATCTCATCCGTAAATTTTGTTAACCTGAAATATTAATTCAAACTGAGAAAGACACGAACCATGTCATAAAATAACATTGAAATAGTTGCTCCATATTGCACACTGTTATGTATGATGTTTATATAATATTATAGATATTTGAGGAAATTATAAATGTTTCTTGACTTTAATGTTTGCTTAAATCTTAATGTTGTTTATCAGAAAAAAAAACATGTTTAACTACTGTCCTTGAATTAGGTTGTTTTCTTAAGATTTCAGCTCAAGGATAGTTTTGATAAACACAATGTTTACTCAATTTGAGGTCAAGGTTGATTTTGTTTACAGATAAAACTGGAATTCTCTTATGAGTTACCTGTCAATGGTCACACATACATTTTTTATTCTAGAATGTTAAGTCATGTGACTTATCTTTATATATACCATGTTTAGTGGACAGTTTTTTTCAGTTTCGACATTACTATCAGTCTTGTAAAGAGCTATTACAGTTGTGGAAAGTCATTCAAAATTCTGAGAGAGGAATTATTTTAAAATATTCATTGGATTATAACAGTGCTCATAGACTTTTGAATTTTGGATTTTTAATTGATGATCTTGGGATTTATGTGAACTTATTCAGAGATATTTTGGAGTACTTCATTTTCACATAAGCACATTAAAGACTACTGGTACATCAGGACATTAAAGACCATTGGCACATCAAAACATTCAAGGATGAAGCCGTGCATTTGGAACATTCTATATTGAGGACTTGTGATTAGGACACTAATTCTTATTGGATATGGATTTTAATACACATTACTGTAAGTGTCTTTTTGATTTTTCATTTTAATTATCTAGAAATAAATTGTTTGTTTATTTTTACTTGATTTGTTGGTTTCACTTTCTTTCTGTTACATTGTTCTTAGACCACAGAGTCGTAACAACACAAAATATATTTTAAGATGTAATAAGAATCGATGAAACATTTTGCTATGAAAGTATTATCCTTGATCAACAACGTTCATTTTTATTTAATTCTCCTGCTAAACCTTGTGTAGTGAATTGCATTCATCAGCGTGCAGTGTCAACAAACACATCAATTAGAGAGGCGAAATAGCTGTATTAAGCAGCTCCCCCGTCTACTACATTTTATGAATGTTCAATTTAAAGAGGAACACCATACACTGCTGTTAAAATATACTTTACTTTTGCATAAGATGTTAGTCGCCAGGTTTACACAATATTATGTTTTAATCAGAAAAATTCGAGATATGTGTCTTGGACATTATCTTATATTACCTTCTGAGCAGCCAAAAGAAAAACAGCGATATTTCCATGAAACTATTTTGTGTAGATCACTTATCCTTGAAATCCAATTCGCAAATTAATATATTGTCCACTCAGTCTTATTGAAAAGTCGAAGACTCATCTAGGTTACTGACATACGGAATACATTCGTAAAACATGAAGCCTCAAGGTAAGAACTAATAAAAAAAACGTACGCCTCATTCCTACACCACAGATATTACCACAATTAACCGAGGATTCTATCCTTATTTAAATAGTCTGTGAAAGTGAATATTTAGGCGAAGATGCTTGTTTTAAGAACTCGCGACAAATTGTAGCAAGCACACTGTTTTAAGAAAATGGCTGTAAGATAACACATCATTTTAATTATATTAGTTTCATAAATCACCTCAACATAAAGCATTTATGATGAAGAGCGTGTATAATTTTTCAGTTTTAATTCGTGCGAGGCATAAGACCATTTTGATGATGTGATTACAATGAAGATATGGACCCTGTTGAATATTGATTTTTTAATTGCACTCAGTTTAGTACAACTAAAGCACTTTGTGAAAGTGCATATTTAGGCGGAGATGATCCTTTTAAAATCTCGCCACAAATTAAAGCAAGCACAACTGTTTTAAGAAAATGGTTGCAATGTAACACATCATTTCAATTATATTGGTTTCATCAATCACCGAAACAAAAGCATTTATGATTAAGAGCGTTTATAAGCGTGCGGCTTCCATTCATTCCAGGCATAAGTCCATTTTGATGATGTGTTGGAGGATGGTTACAATTAATCCATGAGTTCTGTTGAATATTGCTTTATGAATCGCACTCAGTTTGCTACAACTAATGCCTGTGCCGTTTGTTGTTATTGTGTTTGTTTTCTTAATTGAAAGCTATAAAAGCCTCAAAAGCAAATTGACTGCAATTCCAAAACAAGAAGTTGCATAAGATTCGTTCCAGAGGGGCAGAATATACGCACACTTTATGACGTATAATTCTTGTAACTCAAACCCTATACCACATAGATAAAAATGAAAGATTAGCTGACAACTTCCACCGATTGAGCAACAATGAACAGAGTGTTACTTTTCTACACGTATCATATATTCACATGAACACTTGTTTTATCAAGCACAATGCACACTGTGATACTGTTTCCAATGGCCCACACGCCATGAAAAGTATCATATGTTGTCAGGCTTTTCCGCATGAAAATCGTATTTACAAATTAGTGTCGATAAACTGAGTCATTCCATACATGAATTAATATTTCTATATTGTGTCTTTCAACTTAAACTACAACATAGTAAATAAGCATGCGACTTCTTTATATGTCAAAGATATAATGTGCAAATGGACGATGTATACATGTATATAGTGTTTTGCGGCACCTCAGTGGCTATATGGTACCAACTAATGGTACAGTTAGAAAAAAGTAAATACCGATTGCACACCAAAATATGAAGATAAACCCTTCCAAATATATGGAAACATGAAGTACAATAAGATAAAATATCAATAATAAACATGTTAAATTCTTTAAAAAGTATATACAGTACAAGATAAATGTAACAAATGTAAAATCTTTAAAACATCTGGTCATAATTTGTTATATAAACCGCATTCCAGAAAAAGTCCAAGATTTTCTCAGATTGTACATCAGCACACAGTTTCTTCATAATATTTTTATCTCACAGGATGGAATAAAAGCGATAAATCAGCATATTTATGATTTATATACAAGGTTGTAATATCATAAAAACAAACTATGGAAATCGTGCACCGGAAGGCATACAATTTGTACATCAACATTTGAGCTCTTTAGAATCATACGAAGGAGAAATTATCAAATGTTAAGTTTCTTTTCTTGCTTGCTTGTTTGTTTTCTTGTGTTTACTTTAAGCCCATTTTAACCATGTCTCACATATTTCAATGTTTTAAAAGTCTTGCAATAGTTAGAAACTTTGATACCTTTTTTCGATACTTGGACATAAACAAGATGAATGTATATAAATATGATAGCACAATTGTAAATAAACTCTTCTCTTACAATAAAAAGAAACATGTGATGATGTTTTATCATCAATTTTGTTCCAAAGTTCTCGATCATAACCCATCCCTTTACTATGAATTTATATACCAGAATTTAAATGTTTTTGTATCTCGTCAGTGACTATCTAATCTATAAATGCTGATAAAAATCGACATATTTTCAAGATAACACTCTATATCAATCTTTTCGTATGCTCCTATGACTTACATGCATAATATACTTTTAAAAAAGTCCATATACACTTGTATAGAGTAGGAAAAGTTATATGTTTGGTGAAATTTTATTAAGAACTTGGAATTACAATTGGCAATAAAATGCATTTCTGATTTTTCTCTTTATTGATATTAATGTCGTTGAACTTACAAACATTGACTTGAGTAAATTAAATTCAAAATTCTTTGGAACAAAACGGTCATTGGCATCATCATACCCATATTTATCTTTCCGATTTTATTTAGAGTGTTCACTGCGCAGAGTTTAAATTTATTCCCCCTCCCCCTCCCCCCCCCCCCAAAAAAAAAAAAAAACGTGAAACTGAATATTGTATTACTAAATATAGTACAAAATCTACTACAAGCTCCGAGTTTTAAATTTCTACAATTGAAACTTTACAGACTAAATCCAATGAACAAATTATTGGGTCATGAGTCATTCACATTTTTAAAGAAAATCGTCATTAAACAACAAGAATCTGTCAATTTGTTTTGTAATATTATGATATTTATATTTTATGGCATTTAAGTTTTATCTAATTTAATAATGAAGAAGCACTAATTGAGATGAGCACAGACAACGAGAAACAAAGTTAGAGCAAGGATCAAGCGTTACATTAAACGCCTGCTATTGGGAGAATCGTATATTTAACAGCAATGCCTTTTCTTTGTGAAGTGAAAATCTTAAGTTATTAAATCGGTAATTTGTATTCGGTTTTTCTTTGATAGATTAGCCTAAAAACCCAGAATGTCTTACATAATGGAGTGGATAATGAAGTGCAGATTTTATTTTTAAATCGGTCTGAAATCTCAAAGGCACAATAATTTATTTGGAATTGAATTATCGGTATAATATACATTGAAATGTACGTACAATATGTTAGTAATTGCTGATAATTTATTTTAAGAAATTATAAACATAAAACATAAATGTTTATCTCGCAAAGTTACTATGCACTTCCAGATATTTCCTATGGGTATAGTTAACGAGTATCTGACGGAATTATTCAAAATACGGGGTGGGGGTGGGGGGTTCTTCCATTACCAGGCACATTCTAGGTAACATACGCAGCAAATTAGCTTATAGTTTCATTATACACATAACGTAAAAGCATTCTGAAATTTAGGTTCCATGTAAGGCACGAACTAATAGAAACAAGTAATGCAAAGTCACTTATTATTATTTCAAGCACTATATCCTCTATTTTTAGAAAAGCATAATCCTTGCTAAATCAATACTTCACAAAGCAAATTGGCAATTACTATTGCTTTTTAAGATCAAAACAAAAACAAATCATGAGTATTGCAGAAGAGAAGAACATATGGACTGTCATGACCTTAGAAACCATGTACGTTCCTCAATATAAATACTACAAAACCTGCGATATTTTGCAGCAATGCTAAAGTAGCCTCACATCAACTAATTTGGTTTTAACTGTACCACGTTACATATATGTTGTTCTCCAAATGAGCTATACTGATTTAATGAGTGCATCATTATGCACAAAATAGCATATGTATTTCCTAAACATAGCGATGACATATAAAGACAGGCCGACTCTGAAACATTGCATGCAATTAGAACTTAAACCTTGCTGAAATTCATCAAACAACATATTAAGTCAAGGCACGTTACCTCATGACCTTATTTCAAAAGATCAGCACTTACTCTTCCAATAAGAATCAACCATCCATATATACATTGATGCAATGAATATACATTTCTTAGCTTAAAACTCATCTTCATAATGCTTTGGAAGTAAAATTGTAACCAACATCTGCACCAACACATTATTTCGAAGCTGTGAGCAAATTGACTGGAGAGTATATTTCTAGTAGAATGAAACCTTTGTACATCCCAACATGCATATTGTTTCGAAAGGAATGTATTCAACTGTAGATATCCATAAAAGGAAAACAAAGATGAAAACACAATAAGTTAGGCACATGTTATGACACAGGTTCCTTCCAGGCACAGTATATTGTTCAATGGACAATGCTAGTTGTCTTTTGAATGAAGGCTTTGACCAAAGAAACTAAAACTGAAATAGATAACCCGATAACGACAATATCAACACATATTTAAAATAATCTATATTCCTAAATTTTAGACATGCACATGCTTTAATTGTAAACAACAACAGTAAGAAAAAGGATTTTTTAGTCGGCAGGCATTACTTTCTGACTTCATGCAGCCACATCCCGCTGGCCTAAATAGCCGTATAATTTGTTCAGATTTTTTTGTGTAAAATTGTTATCAAAGGTACAAATGCATCGATTACAAAGTATCAAGAACATACTTATTTAGTATTGTTTTCTGTGCTTTGATTTTACCATGTTAACTTTCAAAATTCATGTATTTAAATGTTATTACTCTTAGTGCTAATAGAGGATCACCAACCCTGGATGATATAAACTCAGTAAAGTATCTGATATTATTTGATGTAATGTAATCATCGTTCACCTCTGTAATTCATTCAGATCATAATTGTGGGTAAAAGAATGTACTCATCAGAGATGTTACTGTTTAGATGACAAAGTCTGATAATGATTTGCATAATTTACCTGATCTTGTATTGACAAAGGATCTCTAGGTTTTCTTGATCTGCTTTTCGTCCGCTTTTTCCAACTACTTGTCAGTTAAAATTTTATCAGTAATCTGTTTTTACATATTGTGTAGTCTTGTTGATATTCGTCAATTTTAATGAATAGAAAGGTACTGCTATTTTTCTCTTCCGTCAAACCTAATTCAATTTAATTTTGATGCATTTAAATAGCATAAAATGTCAGAAGGTTGTGGCGACGACTTTGGTCGTGTATTTGAAACCCTGTTTACAAAGAGGATGACATTTTATAAGAGTAAGCACCGATAGAAGTTGATAAAACAAAAATCTTGCAGATAATGCTTTGCAAACAAAACCTGTATGCCAGCTACAAAAATCCTCAAGCTGCGTTAATCAATATATACAAAAATTAATTATAGGTGGTTTAAAAATATCTTAACAAAATAGTATGCATTATTTGTAATTGATTGTAAAATTGAATATAACACATCATACTTTTATGACACTGATGAAAACAAAGTGCGAATATCACAGAGGAGCAAATCAGGAAATATTTCAGATAACAGCACAAAAAAAGAAAGATCTGCAGATAAATAAGCATTAGATTAAAATTTAGAAGAAGCATAAATAGCAGCCAAACATTGTTTTCAAAGGACAAACACAAATATTTGTAAACCTGCATATTCAGGTGATGCGTTTCCTACTTTAGAACCTACAATTAAACAAAGACAAAAATACAAGTTGCGGAAGAAACAGATATGCAAATAATCAACACAAAAAAATCATTGGACAAGCACTTTAAAGAAATAGAGACTACCATAGATGATTACGACAAAAGAAATTCACAGTGGAGAACTTAAACATGCAGAGCTTAGATTGTGTACTCCACAAGATATAAAGAAATATGTCAGTAAAGAAACGGATCGAACAGAAAGAGTTAAATTGAAAGAACAGTAGCAAAATGTTGAAGATAAAAGAGAACCAATAGTTGCATATTTTGCATAGTTGGATGTAAATTTTATAGCCAACATTGAGAAGCTTACTTCAATAGTAAGACAAATGTTACCATTAGAAGAAAGGTTGAAATAATTGTTTCAAAAGAAAGGTGTGAAAATTGCCGCAATTATTATAGCTATAGGTATGATTGTAGCAACTCTTAACATGGGGTAAAGAATGTTGAAATAATTGTTTCAAGACGACATGACGAAATTCAACAATTTTTACAAAAAAGGTGTGAGGACAATTGCCACAATTATTACAGCTATAGGTATGACTGCGTCACCTGTTGCTCTGTCAACATGAACCATGGTAGCAATTCTAACAGGAGGTAAAGGAAGTTGAAACAGTTGTTTCCAAGAAAATATGACAATTGCCACAGTTCTTGCAGCTATAGGTATGACTGTAGCAACGCCTGACTCTGTCTATAAAAATTTTGGTAAAAGGTTTAACTGGAGGTGGAGGAGGTACACTTGCTGGTGAAAGTGGTGGTAGTAAAATTAGCACAAAATCAAACTATTTCTTTGAGTTATCCAAAAAGGCAGATGCTGGATTGCCTGATATAATTGTCAGTAAAAAAGGTTGGCTTTTGAAAACAGCTGGACATATTGTTTCTTTCTTGGCTACCATATCATTTTGCTTAGTATAGCATTAGCTAGCATGTTCTTTGCATTTGTGGTCAGAATGTAGACTCAGCAGCATAAACGATCAAATATTCATACACTATTATAAAAGTTCAATAAGCCAGCTCCTGCAACTATCATCTTGATTATAACAAATTGTCGGTTTTGTTTCATGATCTTTGTCTTTTAAATTATCTAGAGCTGCGATTACAGACTATCTGTAGTTTTGTCCTTCTTGTATTCATAATTTTTACCTACTTTTTTTCTATTCTGTTATTAATATTTTCATGAATTGTGTAGACTGCTTATCAGCAGTGTTTGATCCTAGTTTAAAGCTTTCAAATTACTTTTCTCAGGTTGTTGTTCTAGCCGTCAATGCTATCCGCACATATGACCATATTACTTAACAACAAAACTATACCATCACCACCAACAACATAATCTAATCTATCTTTTGTGTCTCAAATATATTGTTGGAATTGCATCAAAATATTTGTACCTGAGTCATAACTGTTTTACCCTAAAATTAATATCTCCAGTAACTATTTCGCTATACACTGAACAGTGGAACCTGACGGTGTAAAATATGTTATGTTTCGATCTTGAGCACATAAAATACATATCACACTAGACACTTTGATTTAATCTTGGAATTCCTTCTCCTGTGGAACAATTTATATCCTGTAAAAAAGGTATGCCCAGCTTTTTTCCTCATCGACAGTGATTATATTGTTGTAAAAATCATCTGACTTTCTCATCTCTAATTGTCAAGTAACTCCACTCAATCTCTTACCTCCAGTTGCATTTATCTCATAGTTAGCTAATTTAGCGTTAGCGGAACCGAGTAAGTCTTGTTATCGTATAATAGTGATATATTTCTACCCTTTCTGTATCACCAGTTCTGACCTTTTGGAAAATTAAAGTTATACCAGATTATATTAAATTGTTTTAGATCTATACTAATATTATTCCATGTCAGTGTTTCTTCATTAGGTATTTGTTACTGCACATTCGGACAATGGGGGTGAGGGGAGGGAATTTGAAAAGTTCTGAATATTTTCTTATAATTTTTTGCTTCTTTGAACTTATCAATAAATGTAATGCCGATCGATAGACAAAATAACATTTTATAAAATTATATGCAGCTGCACGTGCATCACGCCGAACACATGCTGATATATGCGTGTAATGTAACATAGGTAAATGGCAGCGACGTAAAAATGCGTAGAAGGAGAACAATTCTGCTATTGTGCAAAGATCATACTTTAAAATCCAGGCTCTCTTAGGATACACTCCGACTGATATCAAGGCCGACTTGGATAAAGTTTGTTGATGCAATTCTCGGTCATATCCTGCAATTCATCGTTTTAAAAACGGTTGTGAAATCATGTTAGATGACTTATGTTCTGTAAGACCGTTGTCTGCAATTGGTGAGCGGGAAGCGGCTGGTATTAAGAAGGCAATTGATAAAGATGCTCGATACACAGTATATATATATATATATATATATATATATATATATATATATATATATATATATATCATGGGTATTCATTCGTCAGCTATTGTTTTAATATATTGAAGATTGAAGAATTATTTGAGTTGATAAAGGTTTGCGCAAGATGGGTCCCGCATTTGTTGACGGCTGATCAAAAACAGATTCGGGTTGAAATCCCCAAACAGCTACTCGCCAAATATGAAAAAATTGACAAGAGATATTTGAATGAGATTGTCACAGGTGATGAAATATGGATGTACTCTTTTGAACCTGACTCATGAGAAGAAAAAAAAAGCTTGAATCGGAGAAAACGAGCAGATACCACAAATTGCTCGACGTAGTTGGACTATCAAGAGAGTTTTATACGCAATTGTTTTCGATGCAAAAGGCCAGGTCGTCCAAGTGCCTGTCCTTGACTCTGCTAGTATCAATAGAAAATGTTGTGCTTCCAAACTGTTGCCAAAAGTTGCAGAACACTACCGAACCAACCATCTGTGCACCCGTACACGAGGTATCCATCTACTTTATGACAACGCACCGGCGCATAAATCCGCCGTTGTGACAGACTTTCTGAAGAAGCACAACATCCAAACCTTGCCGCATCATGCTTCATACGGCCCAGATTTAGATCCAAGTGATTTTTGGTTGAATTCCGTTATCGAAGATTCGCTGACGGGAAGACGATTTTGAAAGTAGCATTCGGTTGGAAGTGCAGTTTTCCAATAAATGAAGAACTTAAGAAAAAGTTAATACAAAATGACATTTAATAATTGGATATTCAGACCGATAAAGTGTGTAGAGGTGCATGGGAAGTACTTTGATAGGATGAGCTAACGTACTGTTCGCTAATAAAGAACTTTATTGTACAGCGCACTAATATTGAGAACTTTTTTGAAATAACCCTTGTATATCTCGTATCTCAAAGTAAACGTTAAACATGTATGCTGATTTTGCTAACTCTGGTACACTTTAATCTGTTAAATGCCAGATGAATATTCCACTACCGGCTGTTGCCATTAATACTGTCCAATTAGGTTTATTCTGCCAGAATTTCACATTACACCGTACACTCTATCTATAAGCAGATTCATCACTATCAAATCTTAAACTCTAGTTATCGAAACTGTTTAGCGGCTTGTAGGTAAACTATTTATTTAAGTGAGATAGATTTGTATGACTTTAAATATTTGTGCAAATGTCCCAGTTAACAGGAGCGTTAAAGTGAGTTGCATGTCAAGGATAAGGTGCACTGCTTGCCAGTATCTATTGCTAAAGGAAAGGTTCATTATTTATTATTATAAATTTTCACTTATCAACTAAATCAAAACTATAACTCAGTAGTCTCTTATGTATCTGCTTGCATATTTACAGCTTCTAATTCTTCGCTTATTTTTTCTCTCCGTTTCATATATTCCTTTCTGTTATTCTAGTTTCTTACTATGTCTTCCGAGATTTCCTCTAAATATTTTGGTGTGCTTTTGTTTTGCAATATGTGTTCAACACTACATATTTTCTTGTCATACTACACTTACACTTAAACCTTTCATCAACAATGATTTCCATTATGTAATAATAAGCCCTCTAATATCCACAATCACTCTTGTTTTTGTGTGCGCAATGCTGATATATATTTTACTCGTTGTTGCACGTTTTTCCATTTCTTTTTATTTCTTCTCTCTATTGTAACTGTCACCTGTCACACTGTATAGTTTCAATTTATCAGTCTAAATTTATACCAACCGAATTGGCCGAAATTTGTAGCAGCTGAAATATTGCTAAGATGATTGATGATTATCAGTCACTTTCTATTGACATACTTTCATATTTGCGATGCTAAAGCTCTAGTTATAAAAATAATTCAGGTAGCTGAAAAAGGGTAGGTGAGAAACCTTTAAAATCTTACTTTGTTCTTCGGTTCGCTTCCTTTTTAAAATGGATACTTTGACACAAAATATGATTGTGGACTTACGAAAAATGATCTGTAATGTGTGATTTCTTTTCAACATGGGACAAATGTAAAAGGAAGAGTTAACAATTTGTTAACAATTTGAATATTTGTCTATAAAGTGAGACAATCCTTGTGTAGAAAATGGAAATCTCGACTTGTAGACGAGACCGACTTACATGTAACCATCCAAATGTTTTCGGAAGTATACTTAATTTAATAATTCGATTTTATTTTTCTGTCGTAAGAAGTTCGTTCGTAAAGCAACTTAAAATTTTCGAAAATAAAGGTAACAGATTTAATTTCTCTTTTTTTGGCAACAAACAGTTTATTCAAAAACGAAAGCAATCCCTCTTATAGGAACTAATCTTGAATTACAAAAACAAAAAATATGTTTAAAAATACTTTGTGTGTAGTGTACATGTTATCTCTCATGTCTCAGATTCTAGTTTCGGTAGTTACACAATCATAATCGCAGTGAACATAATTTTTAACTCAAAAAGGCATGAAAGTTGTTCAGATGCAAAGGTACAATCGAATATGTAGGTGTCTACAGATTGTATTATACATATGGGCAATTTATTCCTGCTACAGTCTGAAACTATGAAACTTTCATTATCTTTCGTGTATATTTTCCTTAATGTTTAATTGTGGCCGAGAAATATAGAGCTTTTATATACAGGATTCAATTGTACACAGGAAAGGGAGTGTAACTGATTCATCAGTATGTTCGGTGACACCGCAGTTGAAAACCTTTGCCTAATGACTGATCTATTATTTCACAAAAGTACTGGTATATAACACCCACCCTAAGATTTTTATTTTGCCGTTTCTATCCCACGGCGTTTATCTTTTCATTTTCCTACATATAACAATAGATTTATAATCTAACGGTACACATAACCGAGACAATGTCATTATTTTGCAATAGGTTGATCTCCCGAGGGGCCTGTCTGGAACACGAAGATGATTGATCATCTTTTTGCCTGACTGAACATGCTCCTTTTATAGCAAAATGGTGCAATAAAATTTTACAGAGGTGGGTCAATCAAACTGCCTCTGTTTCATTTTCATCTAATACATATCAAGTAATCAGCAGTGTTCCAACTTGAATAAAGTGCATACAAAACGCAACTATGAATTATATAGCATACAACGTCTCTTGGGTGTGGGCCTCTCTCTCTCTCTCTCTCTCTCTCTCTCTCCGTTTCAAATCTGCTAGATGTACATTTTACAGCCGTTAAATCTGTGTGTATCATGCAGCTGCGAAAATTTCCTTGAGCTACCATTGGCATAGGGTCTAAGTTCGAACGGATGATATGTATTTCATTCAACAGTCATTTCTCTGGACAGAATAGCACTGATTAAATGAGAGTAAATGCGACACTTGGCATTTGAGCTTTGCAAAATATAGCAACTAGATATTTCACTCTGTGTGTTACATACTATCATATACGTTTCTGAGCAGGCTACTATGGGTATTTCCAGTTAATTTCTGTGTGTTGATCATTATGGACAACATTTGGCTCTCTAGCTGAGGATTTCCTGAAATCAGATACCAAACGCCTGCCATGAGATCATGCTAACACCAAGCAACGCGATGCCACACCTAATTAACTCTCTATGGATAAATTATCTCCATGAGCAAATCAGTTAAAGTTGACTACCATGCTGCTTTTCAGCCTTTTTGACTCCTAAAAGCTTTGAGTGATCTAGCCAGCATTTTTATTTGGGATAAGCAAGGAGAACGATCAGTGTTGCTGATTTAATATTTAGGTTTTATCGTTGACAAATCGCTTTAAAATCATTAATATATTGTCTGTCAAATATAGGGTTATCTTGGATTATATGGATATAAATGTTAACATTCAAATCTTAATTCACAGCTACTTGATATGAGATGATTGAATATTATTAACGAATTAAACCATTCTTTTTCTTTGTTACTGTGCGACAGGAAGATTCCTTCATGTAATATATATTGAATTCTTTAACTTTAACATTTCTGTCTTTAAGAAGATTGTGTTTGCTTGGCATCGAAAGGAAACTGTGTTTATTTGGCATTGAAACAAGTTTAATGTGTTTAATATCTCCTACAAAGGCCCGTTTTCTTGTTTCACCAAGTTACACAACGCAGAGCTAAGATACGAGTTTCATTCGTACATATCGTAATAATATCAACAGTTTTCATTTTACCATATTAGATTTATAAAATTTAATAATCGGAAAAAGAAGAGAAAACAAAGTCGCAATGTCAGGTTTCACGTATTTGGAGCCTATTTGGTGTTAGAAAGTGTTTTTAAAACTGGCAACATTGTGTAGTTTATCGGCTACCGTTGTTTTCATTAGCAGCTAAGGCTTTTAAAGCTAAATAAAAATCACACTTCAAGCGATATACTCATAAGATCAATCTCATTTATCAGTTGCCGATTTAAAATGTCTCTCAGGAGTAATTTAGTCTGATGGACTACAAGACTTTGCAAGGATAATTATGGTTTTCCTGCTTATCTGAATTAACGCAAGCCTTGTTTTGCAATCCGAATGAACGAGACAATATCGTTGGATAATTATAATTATTTCTAAGCACGTTGTGGTGAGAAAAAAAACAAAACACTTAAATACTCAGATAACGTGTCAGTGTCTACTTTCTGCAAATTGTGAACCTTGAATTATTAAACATTACATTGCCCGAATTCTGCAAGGGTTAGGCTGTCGTGTTACGGTCCACTGTGCTTCAATTATCATTACAATGGTCTTTGAATGTTAATTAGCCTCCAAAGTGTGTGATTCACCAATTATTTATCGATTTGCATAATTGAAGCTGTACTAGGGATTACAGGAGATTCACTGTCTAGTTGAAAGGTAATTGGTTATCTGCCTAACCTAATAATGTCGCGTGTAACTTCATACCGTACTTTAACTCTAAATTGCGTGAAAAGCACGCATGAGTAATTTTAGGCATACGACGGCTTTGTCCGTTCTGCTACGAACGCTCCAAAAATGTCCCGTTTGTGACTTATCGTAAAAGAGTTTCTGCTAGCTATTTACTACCTTTGCTAGGTTTATGAATGCCACGAACTCTATTAAAGTGAAAAAGAATATGCCAGCAAAATCTTCCAGATAACTCCTTCGATGAAAATTCATGTCATATAGGACGAGTCAGTTATTCCTGAATATTATTTTTACAATTTTTCATTTGTTTTCTAAATCACTGTATATATATGCTGCCCATTGAGTCGAATCACAGACGGACTGATGAGGAACGTAACCCTAAAGAGGAGAAATATTCGATACTGCAGATGCGAACACATGGCGAATTTGGCTTGAACGAAAATTTCTAGTCGAAAAGTACAATGTTTAACCCACCAAGCATCCGTCTCTTTTTCTGGCATTTCTCTCAGCCTTACTCTCCTCTAATGATATTCAGTTATTATTATTAGTAGTAGTAGTAGTAGTAGTATTTCCAAGACCTTCCCTTGCAATATAATACATTCATATTGTTTCTCGTAGTGGAAATTATATCCTGGATGTAAAGGTAGATCCGAAACATGATGATTCGCTACAGATGGCCCCTGTTGAAAAACGATCTCCTTGCCTTGACGTAGATAACTAGGTCACGCCAAGCCGTATAACGCTATAGTCATTGGTAACTTGGAATCAAACATGTTCGCTTTATTCATAGATAATAGGTTATTTTCTAGACATGTGTTTCTATTCATAGATAAAAGGTTCTTTTCTAGACATGTGGTTCTATTTCTAGCCATGTGGTTCTATTTGTTCTATTTCTAGACATATGGTTATATTTCTTTATTTTAAACCTCTTTATTAGTCCTCATAGTTTTGCTTCTCTATGCCAAAATGTAAATATATATTGTGTCATGCGTGTCAATGTGTGTGTGTGTGTGTCTGTCTATGTGTGTTTTTTTTTTTACTATCCCCTTAAAAAGACCATACTTTAGGCCGAAACGTATGGAAACTTTGTTATCTTCACCGCGCCATTTTCCAGCTTTTTTGTGTCATTGTATAATATGAGTGCTGTTGGTTTGCATTTTCATTTGGTTTCTTTTGAACTCCTCGAGAATCCGATGTCTATGAAAGATTAGGTCTGTGGCCATGTCGATATTTTTATAGCAACAGGCTGTGTACTGTATAAGTCTCATTCACAACTTTCTTTTTTATCCACATATTTTATGATTTCGATGTAAAGCTGCTTATAATGCTACCTCAATATTAAAGTTGCACTCTACTGAATAACAACATTATAGTATTCGCTCACCCTCCCGTTTGTTTGTACCCCCTACCGATTTTAAAAAGAAAAGCTTCAAGAATATACAAAATGCACATAACTTAGTCATTTCATTCATCAATCTATAATTTGTAACCTGATTATCGCCAGGTGCCCAATAACATTGTCATCTTGTTTGCGTTTCAAAGCAAACGGACTCTGTCGTTGTAAGCACCCAGACAGACTGCTCACTGCCTTTTCCGGCTTCTAGAACAGTCCATTTTCTGAAAAAAAACTGTCTGCTGCATCCAATATTTGCAATATCTAGTTTTAATATTTCTCAAAAGAATTTAACAAAATAAAAAGTGTAACTCTTACATCCATGTGTTCCAAGAGATGTGACTCCAAAGTTACGGAAATTTAAGGAATTATTCACTGTTTATCGAAGACGGCGAACTACATCACGTTTGTTGTCTGAAATAAATTGAATCGCCCACGCATATATGCTGCCGTGTTAGTAGATAAACCCCAGTTTGGTTTGAAACACGTAGAAGATAACATTCCTAGGGACCCCCTGGTTATAATCAGGTTAGAAATTATAAATTGATGAATGAAATAACTAAGTTTTGTGATTTATTTGTATCCTTGATGATTTTCTTTTTAAAATCGGCAGGGGGGGGGGGTACAAACAAACGCGAGGGTTAGCGAATACTCTAACAACAGCAAAACAACAACAATAATAATAAGAATAATAATAATAATATTCCTTAGCTAAGGAACCACAATGGGCAAATATTAAGTGATCTGTATGTATCCTTAACCACAGATAGGTCAAAGACCACCTGTAGGGAAATCAAGTTACTAACAAATATGACAAATTTTGCACTCTGTTTGAAAGCTTATAATCATTGTTTTTTTAAATTTTCTTAAATAATTCTGATGGTAATTGGTCATAATCTAGTTTCTTCTTCATTTGATTGGTTTTGAAAGTATGCAAACATTCAAAATTGATGGGCCGTTTACGCGTTCCAATATGACTTTTGCTGATTTGCTTAAACAAGTGGATTTTGATAAGACTGTAACAAATAACTGGATTTGCACGGGCATCAAATGGACACACACACACACACACACATTGCCTTTTTGGCGTTATTAAAAGAGAGCGTTGTTTGAAACAGATTGTTTTATTTTTCTCTCAAACGTTTACACATAGGATGATATGTAAAAGTTTCTTCTTTTAAGAACTCACTGTACTAATTATAGGAAAACAATGGGAACCAGTGTAGAAATGGAGGAACATAAAATAACTTTCATACGGATTTGGAGGACCATGGTTGGTTGATATTAAAAACCTAAAATTATAGTTTAAAGAAAGAAAAAAAACTCGTTTGCGAGCTTATCCTATTTGTAAATGAAAAAAACATAGAGACAATATGCGATTGATGCAGTGTCAGTCTTTTTATAGACTTGACATGGGAACACTCAATAATGAATGTTGCACCAGATTCTTTAGGTTTTCAATAGGTAACACCTGTCATGCACATATAGATATAAAAAAAATACTGCGGCTCATAAAGATGTCCGCACACAAAAGTTGATATCGCAAATGGTTCAATACTGAGATATCTAAGTTTGATCATGAGTATTTAGAAATTTAAAGTTACTGAAGTTTTCAATATTTTGGTGTTTCCTTGGGTTTACTATGGGAGTTGGATTAGTACCGTGAGTCGTATAGAGAACAACAGCTATACAGTGTTTCCACATATGTACTTTCAACGAAGTTACTATATATGCAAAATATGCTGGTTTTATTTGTAGAAAACAAACAAACTAAATAGCTGTTGTCTACCTCAAACAGATTTTCAGTGGGAAATTAAACACACATTCAGATACGATAACTGTTGCCATGGCGGGGAGGGGTGGTATTGGTGTAGAGTATGTTGATTTGACTGTGTTGGGGGTTTCCGTCTTGCACATTGGTTAATATATATGCAGTTTAATATTTCATAGCTGTGTTTTGAAACATTATTCTCCAGATATGATCACTTAGGTTTCTAACACCATACCTAATGCTGATGGCCCCTCATGGTTTTTGTTTCCCACAAATTTAATTCAGTGAAAATTTTGGAGCTTCATATTTTATATTTACCTGCCTACCTGATTTTATTTTTAAATTATATGCGTTCTTGAGATACGTGTAATTTGTGACAATTAATTCTCCTTTTGAAAGGTAATACATGTATATATAGATGGTCACATTCACCTTTTACTCATTTAATGTATAATATGACAAGGATGATAATATATTTCAATCTTAAATGGAAGAGACATAAATGGTGATAGTAAACAAAGTAACTCTTTATTAGGCAGATTTATTTTAATATATTTTCTGATTTCTGAACTTAAAATACTCCAATGTTGAAACGCACCATTGCTGATGTTGGTATACATGGATTTCCAATAGCTTTCAATATTCCCTAGTGTAATCTTTGTTAAGCAGAGTTATGCTCACTTTTTAATTATGCACCCTAATACTAAACAAAGGTCTTTCAAATAAATCAAGGGCGCATATACGACTCACGGTACTAATTTAATGGAAAAATGAGAACCAGTCTAGAAGAAAGTGAATATAAACCAGAGTATGTACGGTTTGGGAGAACCATGATTGGTTGATAATACAAGTACAATCAATGCAAAAAAAATATTTTGCGAGCTTATCCTGTTTGCACTTGAATGAAAATAGAGACAATATTCTTTTGATGCAATGTCTGTGCGTCCTTAAGTAATCCTGCAATAGTTTCCTCAGTACTATACTTTTACCTGTGTTACAGATCGTTGTTTGCTGTGTACTGTTATTTAAACAGAGAAAACTCGTGTTATGATCTTGCCTTGAAAATGTAAACGAATTATCGTATTATTGACCTTATGACACGCGATTTAGTAACATCAGTTTCTAAGAAGCCAAATACGTTAATAAAACGTGTCTTTCCTTCATTTGCGTACACGCACACGTATTTCAATAGTTATAGCTTAGACCCCTAATTTTACATGTTTACACAGATGATCAATAATTATATTTAGTTAATCGCTTTGGATGAACAAACCAGATACGATTATTTATTCCCCTTATACTGTGTTTTACTATATATGCTTTCAATCTAACTTTTGCATATTTGTACATTATTTGCATGTACTTTTTCAATTCATTGCTTTTGTTTATCTTGTATATATCTGAAAATTTCCATTGGAGGAAATATTGAACGGATGAATAAATTATATCGTCAGAAATAGATGTCCAGAATATCAGTGACAATAAAAAAAGACAAATTACTGCCACGGAATTGCCTGTACGTCTGCTAATTAATTCCTTTATCTCCTGCGACAGCATTAAAACTTTAAGTGTTTCCATAGCTTTCCACCGATAGTCTGCGGCTTCAGTCTATTTTTAGTTTGATTTTATTTAACTTTGTATTAGAGTTTAAGCACGTGGCTGTACTAATTGACATTTATGTCTATTATTAAAGGGTTTCGAACAATAATTGACGATACATTTGTTTTCTTCTCATCAATTTTTACCAAGGGCGGAACTAACGAAGCTCCAAAAGCACTTGCTGAACAGGCTTCTAAAGCAGTTTTTTTAAATGAATCAATACTTGTTTTTTATATTTATAGACCTAGCTACCAAAGTAGTATTTAAATTATTTTATATTCTAGTCGTCCCAATTTTGAATATTGGATCTTGGTGCCGAAGTATGGGGATTTGTCTCAGCAAATGCTGTCGAGAAAGCACACTAAAAAGATTCTGTGTATGGTGCAATGGGGAAAATGTCTCTACAAACAAAAACTTACTACCATATTTTGAAGTAGTGGATCGAAATTATTAATATTAATAATATGAAATATATTTTATATTTGTTTACATTTTCATGTTGACAAAATCTAGAACTGTATCTATCCTGTGAAGAAACATTTGGCACTTTTCGTACAAAAATTAATAAATGATCTTGGATTTGGAGAAGCTTTGGTCAACCAATTTATTGGCAATACATAAGTAGTCGTATCACTTGTCAAGCAGCGTTTAGCTGACCAATACTTTAAAGCAAAACACAAAAGAACCTGAAATTATATTTTGTTGAATGATGTAAATTTCTCTGTAAACTAGAGTTATTAATGACTTTTCATATATACAGAAACAGCATTCCGTTGACTAAATGCATATGAATAATGTATTTGCAGATCTATAATGATGTATATGCATTTAACCTAACTTCTAGATTTCTGTGCCACCATCCAATTTTATGTATATTATAATGTTTATTATGCACTTGTCATGGCAAATTTTCTTCATACAATCCAACTCCTTTGATAGCAAAAAGCTATATTGGTAGTGATATGATTTGTCGATAAACGGTTTCTGCATTCGTTAATTTTTTTTTAAGTATAACGGTTAACCGCCCCCAACCAATTTAATGTACATTTTTTCAAAGCTATTATTGTTTGGGAAAATAAAAAACGGATGCTTGCTTTTCCTGTGTGCAATAATAATTCGATTCAATGGCATTTAAAAAAACAATGTAATCAACACAAATCTTGCTAAATCCCTTTTTATGTATTTATCGACAAATAGATCTGCCGAAGACATACAAACAGACATAAAAGAGTATGTTATAGCAGAACCATTGTAATGAAATGTGCGTCACTGTCAAATACGAATATATTACGTTGACATGTTACATGTGTGCATCCATTGTATACAGCAGGTTGATGTTTGTTTTGTTTTGTTTGTTTGTTTGTTTTGTTTTGTTTTGTCTTTTTTTTTTTGTTTTTTTTTTTTTTTTTGGGGGGGGGGGGGTTGCTGTTGTTGTGTTTTTCTGCTGTAATACAGTTGAATTCAAGTAAATCCAACCTTATCTCTCCGAAATACTGACACCATTTTCCTCTCGCTTCGTTAGTCATAGGAGTTCAATTATAATCGGTATTCGCAAAGACTACATACATATTATAACGGGAAACATAAGAAGGAAAAGTCGGTGAAAAAACACTAATAACATAAAAGACTTGAAATTATTGTGAGTAAGCATATGTAGTTACCAGTTAGCAGTAATCATGCAATTATCGGTTAAAATATATCCGAAACATATATCGGTACATTTCGTTATATATTAATATACGACATATTTATGTTGTTAACAACAATGATTGACATAAACTTATTAAATACGAATATTTTCCCACTACTCCAAGCACCTGCATGAAGTAGTAAGATACACAATAGTCTGCTTTGCCCGCTGGTCCCCTTAATGTATCGAATACCGAAAGTTCCAAGAATAGTCCAGCACTGTGTAGAAGTGTAAAGGCTCAGCTACCCTCTCTGGTATGAATTGCTTAACAGCAGTTTCTCGCAATTGATACAGGTTTAATGTTTGGGGGAGGGGGTGTTGCGGGGGGAGGGGGGTGCTTAAACCGACGATAATTTTTTTTCATGATTTTGTTGCTCTTGTAACTTAAAAACGTATAAGCGAAAGACAAATTTAATTTGGTCGGCAGTGGTCAGATGAGAAGCTGAGATTCCCGTTTGTTGAGAAATGTTTGTATTGTTTCTTATTGATAGGGATACTTCTATCTATGCAGCAGAAAGCTGGCAGGTGTTATTTTGTTTTGTTTTAATAACTTCCGCAGCTTCAGCGGTAAAGAATCAAGGCGTATATAGAACATGTTTCGTTGTATTATGGATGGTGCCTGCTAAGTGAGCATATTGCACTTCTGGTGATTGCTGATGGATAGAAGATACAAGACTTTTATGAGGGAGCCGTTGTAAACAATTTGGCAAGCTATTGCATGTAAAAAGTAAAGGAGGAAAGTCCATCAAAAGAATTCTGGATATTAGCACACCGAAAACTGATGGATGATATTGTTGATAATGTAATTATTTGAGATTTTTGCCAACGTAAAGATCAAAGTTAAATGAATCGAGCCGAGCAGAAGCTGAGCAAGTGTCTTTTGCAACTATCTGATGCAGTTTAGTTTTATTTGTTTTATTTTTTTAAATTGAGTATGGCTGTAAATTTGCACGAGTAATCAAATTAAGTACACTGAAAGGTCTTACACAACTGACTATAGTTGTATGAAGTAGATAAATGGCCGATTTATCATGTCATAAAGGTTAAGAAAATATTATTTTTGCAAATATTATGATTTTTTAAATAAATTAATGCTGACACGTAGCAGTGTTAGCTGGTCAAGAGAATTGCATTTTCCTTTATATAGTTTATTTACCTGATTCGTAATATTTGATAACGGTTTGTCGTTTTAGCTACAAATCGTTTATGGTATATTGAAGAGGTCGACAGACGGGAGAACAACAAAAATGTTTCAGATAATATCGGCGGAAATAAGGGATGTATGTCATAAATATGGTGAAATACAATTCCAGCGGGGAGTAAAGGTAAAGTCGACCTGTGATCTAGATAAAACGGATGATATACCCAGAATCATTCGTTACATTCGGTGAGGAAATATTTCTGTTGTTTACAATATTTCTGGACATGCAATATATGTGAATTAGAGCGTTGCACACACTCAGATAAACCGGGCAAATAACATTCAGGAAGGTGTGAGTTTATTTGGCGTTGCAGCAATAAAATGACACATAATTCCCCCCCCCCCCCCAAAAAAAAAAAAAGATTATGAAGAATAAACTTATGTTTAGTAATTGTTCGTTGATTATTATTAAATATGGTGAGGAAGTATGATGACAATGCAGAAAACGGGCCGCATATTATATATTCCGATAACTCTAAGATATGAATTGACACCATTTAGGAAGGTCGATTCATGATAATATTTGTTGCTCCATTAGGTAATACAATTGTTTTTGTTTTAAAATACCGATAAAATACCAGTAAGCGAATCCATGGTAGATATGGTCGTGACCCTTTGGACAATCATATCCCGATGAATTTTTGGCTTCTTTCGGAAATGTTGATGTTGATGTTTCTAATCGCTTTCGCCTGATTTTATAGCTATCGCCACGTTCTCATTTTCTTACTTGTCCTCCTAGGTCCACTCATTCGTAACAACTCGATAAGGACAACCTAGGACATTATATTTTGTTTCTTTTTTTTTTGGGGGGGGGGGGGGGGATGGGTATGGAAGGACAAGAACAATAATAACATCCACTAACAACTGGTTGAACCACCTTAAGGGAATGTATATTCTGCTCCAATGATCTACCTTTGGAATCTATCTAATAATTATTTAAAGTTTAATACAAGATGAAAAAGGTGGAGCTTAATGTAAAACCCTATGGTAAGAACTGCATCTGTCTCGTCCATATGGTCTCGTTAGCACTTGGGGCTGAATGGATGCGGTGCTTCCAGAATTTGGACACTGATGGCCGGTTGGAAAAAAAACCAGATTGATTACTTAAAGTGCCAGCGCATTTCGTTTGTGCGAATATCCTATATATAATGTCCAAATTAGTTGAATTGTTGAAAGTAGATTTAATTATGCTACATAATTTAGTGAAACTGATAATTTAGTCATGTGTATAAATATACTAGTACTTATTTACTATCATTTGATAATTATTTTTATATATAATCTCTTATCTGATAAGACCAAATGCGCATTACGTTAGTTTTAATAAAGATAAAAATAACGAGAAATCGATGGCTTAGTGTTGTATCAATATCATGATGAAACTGTACTTACCACCAAAAGTTTTTAGACATAAGCGCAAAAGTTTGACATAAAATCTGAACTAAAATTAGAGGTAACGAAATATTCGCGGGGCTTTCGGAATTCATAATTGTTATCTTTGACTCAGGCTGAATGTTGGCCACACATTGGTTGTTCCAGGAACAATTTGTTGCACGGATTCAAGAATCTGTCAGTATTAACCTGCCGTGCTAAGATTAATGACTTTGCAGGTGCATTTTCTCTGCGTATTGTGGAAATAGTATGATTCAGAAATAGAACATAGCGGAAGCATCCTTAGCTACCATAATGCACAATAACACGGCGAACCACATTGCGTTGGTTATCATGTCTTCTCCTGAGGAACATTTTTATTTTACACACAAGGCCCCAATGCAGTTAATCCAATAATTGCTTAAAGCCAGTAATACCCAGTAAACTTTTTTGACATTAATGCGGAAAAAAGTAAAATTGTTGAGGATGATTGAAGAAATTAACTTTGCAAAAGTGATATTTGTTATTCAATAATCTAATTTGTGTATCAAGGATATATGTACAGTATTATTTATTTATGCCCAGTATATATTTTTTATGGAAATGCCAGCCATTCTTTCATTTGCAAGAAATTTTTTTTCAGAAGAGTAGAACAAATATATTTAGATTGTTATGTATGATGTTTATGTACTTAACTTTTGGCCAGTTGTTTACATTGCATTTTGCAACATGTCCTGTTGTGACAAGTGCCAAGTACGCCTGTATTTTCATAGGCTTTACACAATTAGAATGATGTGATATAGGTCATGTAGGCATGTGTATTTATATACAGATTTTAATAAACCAATTCATTCCTATTTTTTTATTTCAGTTCTAAAAGCTCAGTCTGTAAGGAATATATTTTAGTTGTGTTGTTGAAATCAGCTATAATTTGAGAGGAATTATTTATTTACAATATTCATTGGAAATATAAAAGTGCTCATTGACTTTTGGATTAATACATGATTTTGGGATTTATGTGAACTCATTCAAATACATTCTGGATTACATCTTTGTGGTACATCAGGACATTCAAGTCTATTAGAATTCATTCGGAACATTCTATTATTTTGGACTTGTGATTAGGACATTAAGGATTATTTGGAATTGAACTCACAAATTGTGAGTGTGTTTTGAATTTTCACTTTAATTGTCTGGAAATAAATTGCATGTTGATTTTACTTACATTGTTAGTTTCACTTTCTTTCTGTTACATATTTTTAAGACCTAGAGTCGTAACAAGATTGAATTAATAATGTACAAACAAACCGGGCATAACCACGCGTGTGGAAAATGGAAGGAAGATCTTAATGCTTGATGTAGTAATTTACCTTGTTCTTCTTTACTGTGGACTTGTTGCTGTTCAACAACAACCGACATAGTTAAAATAACTCCTTACAAATATTCGAACACTGTACTCTAAATGTAGCAGGTTCTGATCAAACGCAGCCATATTCTCAGATCCCAATCATAAGCATGCAATTACACCATTTAGTTAATTCTACTGTTTTTTTAGATACAGCTGCAATGGAGGCTACCAATTAATCTCCTTTTGGACCGATAATTGCACCCCCTCCATGCTCTTCTTGAAAACTGATTTTAAACACCTGCTGTATGGTCACGCAAATATTCAGCGATGCATGGGGTTACACACCATGTGGGATTTATGAATGCTCTCCTCCATTATTGAAATCGATTAAAACAACAACTCTCACTCTGATGTGCTTATGATTCACACTGAAAGATCACGACACTATTCAAGATGAGCGTCTTACGATTGATAGGGCTTCCCGACTGATAGGGCTTCCCGATTGATAGGGCTTCCCGACTGATAGGGCTTCCCGACTGATAGGGCTTCCCGATTGATAGGGCTATAAATGGGTGAAGAGTTACCTCTACAATTTAAAAATATAGTTGTCATCATACGTATATCACGACCTAACTATCTTTTCAGACTTGTGCCTAGGAACGGGAACATACAGCATTAACACTGATATAACCCCATTGCTCATGCGTATACTATATTACTAAATCTCAATATATAAAAAATGTGTGTATAATGTTGAAGTGATAATTATTGAGAGCTAATGCTATCTGTTGCAATATCCGACCTTAATAAAATTTCTTACGTTTTACGTCTTACTTTGATTTTTTTTTTTTTTAATGTGTCCTCTACATAAGCCTTATTTCTTAAATATCATTCGGTGAATGAGTTCTTTTTTATTTACCCGTCGTTTCCGAGTTCATATATGCATCGAAAATTCACAAAATGCAAGAACTGAAAATAGAGTTATATTTCGAATAGATAATTTTATTATTTATTTATTTATTTATTACAATAATAATGTCATATTGCTTGAAGATTTACGTCTTAATAGAATTTACATGTTAAAATGCGATACCTATAATTGTAGAGTTAAATAAAGCGTTCTTTTTAGTTTTATTTTTGTATATTTTTTGTTAATAGTATGCATATAGACAAGAATAAAGAACATAATTATATGTTAAACACAATGAACCAAATTCAGATGATTGCATGATCTTTGAGGTGATTATTAATGTATGCATACACGCTTCATTTTGCTTAGATGTCAGTATCCATGTTATCTGGGATGTTGATGGTTGTTTGTGATACAGTGTTGCATCATTTGCAACTGAAATTTTTGTTACTGACTTATTACATAGAAAATAAGAAAATAATATATGTCAAATCTGTGCAAGACTTAAAGGATTGAATAAAAGAGCTTTTATAAGCTTCATAAATGAGTGTTCTTTAAGTTAATCCGCTTTTATAAATTCAAGGCTTACTGCATAGTTTGAAATGACATGATCATCCTCTTTTGACATCATCGATATGATTTCGCTTTTTAACTAGATTTATCGTAGCACTATGAACTCTGGGAGAGACTGGACGTAAGCAAGCTTGGTTGCGACTTATGTCTCTCACTAAGTAATGAAACGAACAGTGTTTATACAATTATACCAATGACAATAGCAGTCCTTTGTTTGCTGAAAACCAATGATATATGTGTCATATGTAAAACATTAACTCAACAACATACGCGTTTCTGTGTGTATTTGATAAGAAGAGTCCGAGAATTTCAACCCGTGCACATTTGATGACACGTAACTGTTTACCTAATTTCTCTCTGTAATGACCCTTACTTCGAGATATATATTCAGCTAAGAGTAGTGCAGCACAATGCACACTAGCCAATACCTTTTTTAAGTGATTCTGGATTGTTTGAACCCGTAACTAAGTTAAATATTCAAACATTTCAGAAGCAATCATGTGTAGGACAGTCGAGCTCGTCCATTTTGTTTCTATTGCCGCACCAGCCTTTCTCTATTCTCACTTATAAATAGAATAGTCACCTTCGACGCTCCGACAATAAAAAGATACATTTATATGGTTGCCAAGGACATTTTTGGGTAACAATTCATTTGAAATTTTGTTTTATTTTGCAGAATTTAATGAATGCATTTATTGTTCGGCATATTGATTATGATTTGCTAATTGCCGTGTGATGCAGGACTAATCTCTCGATTTCTCCAGATCTCATTAGTGCTATATTGTTCACCTGATGTGAAGGTGCGGTTTATCCATATTTACTAGGGCAAGTTCTCTCACTTCATGTTTTATTTAATTAATCGATAGATTAATAGAGGCACCTGACTTTGGGAACGACACAACAGGGTAGGCATTGATTGGCAATACTGGATTTTTTTCCTAATAAGAAGGGGCAAGTTGTAGAGTGCTTGGTCGAGGCTTAGATGTGCCCTACCAAAGAAATATTTTGCAGATCGTATTCTATTCTGACTTTGAGTCGAATAAACGCTTAGTAGTACATGTATATATCATAATCTGCCGCCCCATATTCTCGTGCATATATCATGGGGTTGAAGGACATTATTTGCCAGGTCTGATGGAGGTCAAGTGAAAATTGGGAAAGTATAGACAAGTAACCCAAGGATTGAAGATGTAAAAACTTAAGGATGATTTTTATTGACAAAGCAATGTTTTTGCATCCAAATTGTCCAACTTAAAAATCTGAGTATAACATATCAGAAACGTAAATCATGATCAAATTAGAACAGCAGAGCTGTGCAAGTTTGCTCTTTGTGTTAGGCATTGCATTTTAAAAATCAGACCTCGAATTATAAAAAAAATATTTAAAACAATTGGAAACAATATTTGTTGTTTCATGGAAGCATTATGCCTCGTTGCATCAGCTTTGACATTTATTACATACCCATTTTTATCTTACATGGTTGATCTGGCATTCGATACAGATGTTCAATCCGTATTTCCGTAACACACACGCAGATTTAAACTACTTTAAACTACTTAGGTGTCTTCTTTGAAGTCCGCTCTTCAATATTTGTAGATGCGTGAATCGAACTTTTATATATCCCAATTTGTTTTGAATTTCATTCATACTACAAAAGCTAAAACTATTTAGAAATCATAAAGATACAAAACAGCATTCGTGTTTTCTTCTGAGTCATGGGAAAGAACTCCCTTGATATGGCGTATGAATATGTCTCGGCCTGAGGGACTCGACATATCTCTACGCTGTTTCGAAAACGTTCTTTCCACCGACTAACAACAAAACACGTACGTAGTTGTGTGTATGTACAGATTATGTTTTCGTATCAAATCCAAACAGCTTTATGTTTCTTGTTATTACCGAGAGTATATGTTCAGATCTTTTGATAGAGCTCTCCATAGTCAATCCATATATAATGCATAACCTAAGAAATATGTTATTTTAAGCAAGTCTGATCAGAATAACATTTTTGCTATTCATCATTGTCACCAACTGTTCTTGTCCAAGTTCAGTTAGTGAGGTTAACCACTGAAGGCTTACATAAACACAAAACAAAACAACATTTTGACTATGTAAATATTCTGTTACGGATTGTGGACAAGAAGCAACAGTACTTGCTATGAAAATTATACCATGCATATACTAAATGTTGTTAACATTACTCAAAATAGTATGTGCTCATGTACACTGAGTAATGGACACCGGTTATTTGGATACCATTTGCAGTCACCAGGCTAACTGGTAAGATCTTAAACATTATGTTATTTTAATTATTTTTTTTTTCAAATAATTTATTAATATCCAGCTTTTTAAGTTCTCCCAAATCATTTCTTTTTCGCTGAAACTCACATGACTTGTTTATTCCCTTTCATACTGAGCCTAGATGATCATTACCAATCATTATAGTTTGAGAAAACGCGTTGTTAAGAAAACGCATTGACAAGAGTCTGCTGCAATATAAAATGTGTCGCTCTGGACTCTTTGCTCAGCGAAAAGCTCAGTTTGATACGTGACGAAGATCGAAGCATTATTAATATAAACATTAAGGGGATTCCTCTAAAATGTCAAAGTAGTTTTACGGGAGTAATATAATCTTGCACTGTTTTGAATAAAAAATCTTTAAGCAAACCTAACCGTTTGCGACTGACGTTGTACTCTGCTTGTACCTTGGTTCATTTAATTTGTGATTAATGAATGACTCTGACAACATATATTTCATATTATATAACACGAAATCAGAGAAATTATTTTTAAATGAAAAAAAAGCTTCCGAAGCGTATTTTCAGTACTTTCTGTTACAATAATACTATAATGCAAAAAAAAAAAAAAGAAAAGAAAAGAAAAACAGGAAAAGGCAGAAAAGACCTACCTTCATTTTTTTTAAAATCAGAGACAGTTTAAATATAAGTTCATTAAGAATAGTGTTAAACTGACAAAATGAACTATTAAGTGCATCATATACTATACTAGTTCCTTAAGAGACGCATAACCAAAGATTTTTTGCCTTCATTTTTTTCCATATATGAAGTAAATAAAACATGTTTTCCATACCTTTATATGTCTATAGTCATATCGAAGAATTAAGTCAACTTTTTTAAAATCATTTTTACAAGGTATGAGATAGAAAGGGAATTACGTATGACCGCAAGTGTGTCAGGGCCGTAGAAGTTAATAATTACTGATTTCGAGGGAAATGGGCACTAATTGCAAAGATAACATATACTTGTAGGTATTTTACAATCATTTATGTTCTCTTTCCGTTCAAAAACGAAATCTTTGTACCGCATATATTCACTGGGAAGAAAAACTCCACTTTAAATTACTTTAAATAAAAAAGGGACAATCAATATCTGCTGAATAAATAATTAACAACAACCTGACACTATAGTGAGAAGGCATGTCGGATTTCTAATTGATAAAAACCCCAGTCTGATCATATATAACCTTGCTGACACAAAACATTGATTTTTAAACCTCGTTGACACAAATATTGAATTTCTGCAACCTTGTTGAGACAAAATATTTCATTCGACATCTCTGCTGGTCATAAAACAGAATATAAGTAACATATTTACAACTAAATCAAGATTGAATACACATGCCAATCTGCCTCCATCGGCTACAAGTTTTGAAGTTCAAGAGTACTACAATTATTGATTCATTTACACTAACACTTATTCAAATTTTCAACTAATTTAAATTTCGAATGACATTTGTCGGTACCTATACAGCGAGATGGATATATATATATATATATATATATATATATATATATATATATATATATATATATATATATGAGAGAGAGAGAGAGAGAGAGAGAGAGAGAGAGAGAGAGAGAGAGAGAGAGAGGAGAGAGAGATTATATTTGATTCTTATAAAATATAAATAATCTGTTGGTAATTTATTAGTTAGGAGTCCCAGAGCATGTCATGGCATAGTATCTATAAATTATGAGCATAGTTGACATTGTAACAAAACAAGTGCAATCAAACGCTACCACTGTTACCCGGTAATCGTGAAGCATTTCGCTTTGACAAAAAAAAAATTAATAACGAATTAAATATATACAATAGAAATCTAATTATTAACTGTCATACGGCGACTTGGATATAATCTGGCCAACGAGTCGCCTGAATGAACGATTAGATTGCAATATATAGCAACGACAAAAAAAATGGAATTATTTTTAACCAGTGAAATAAACAAGATATGAACGTTTTGCGTTCATAAACGTTCATGCCAAGACTTTATATGTCAATGAGACCAATTTAAATAGGGATGACGACCAAAGTCTCTCAATATACTGACTAAGTAAGAAGATCGTTGAAGCTCAGCATTTAGCTATATTTGCATCATGATTTCTAGAAACAGAAAATGTTCTTGTTGTGGTCGCTTTTTCATCGGACATGACAAAGTAAAGAACAAATATAGTTTCTTCCTAAACAGTGCCACGGCAATATACAGGTATATCATGTGTATAGCATATATTATAGTGGGCGTACAAACGAAATTAAATCACCTTCAAGTGACCAAACATTTATCTTGATTTCACTGCATGTCACCAATTTACTGTCAGTGCCATGACAACATTTGAGAAGCATGATCATTTTGAGGATATAATATGGGTTACTCATCGTGATTTACCGATTGTCCATAAAACAATAAAGTG
The DNA here is from genome assembly GCA_029931535.1 of Margaritifera margaritifera. Taxonomy (NCBI): domain Eukaryota; kingdom Metazoa; phylum Mollusca; class Bivalvia; order Unionida; family Margaritiferidae; genus Margaritifera; species Margaritifera margaritifera. The sequence goes on along the minus strand of JAQPZY010001696.1, from coordinate 13,186,617 downwards.
TGTCTCCATTATATGGAAGTATGGTGAAAAAATATATAACAAAGTAAGTCTAAGATCCAAATCTCTATTGATCAAGATATGATATTCCAATTTTTCTCCTAACACACAAATGTTCTTTTTTTTTTTTTTTTTTTTTTTTTTTTTTTTTTTTTTTTGGCGTTGGGTGTCTTTAATAGTTGATTATCCGTTACAAACTTTCAAAACTTTATTAATGGTGATTCTGTTTTTCTTTTATATAAAAACTGATTATACCTTCCGTTTTTAAATGATATTTAAACAGAATAAACTATTCACTTTTCATTCAATGTGGTGAATATACAGCAAAGGTAAACAAAATATTTAGGCTTGCTTTGTTCTTGCCAAGGAGGATGTTTGAACAAGAAGCTGTTCTAAGCATACATAAAAGCTGTCATCTAAACATACATCTACTGCCATCCAATACATAGATCTGCTGTCATCTAAACATATATCTGCTGTCATCTAAACATATATCAATGGTCAGTTAAACATTCATCTACTGTCATCTAATACATACATCTACTGTCATCTAATACATACATCTACTCTCATTTAAACATCAATCTACTGTAATCTAAACATGCATCTGCTGTCATCTAATACATACATCTACTGTAATCTTAACAAACATCTACTATCATCTAAACATATATCTACTGTCATCTGAACATACATCTACTGTCATATAACATACGTCTACTGTCATCTACTACATACATCTACTGTCATCAAAACATACATCTACTGTCATCTCATGCATACATCTACTATGATCTAATACATACATCTACTGTCATGTAACATATAATACATACATCTGCTGTCATCTAAACATACATCTACTGTCATCCAAACATACATCTACTGTCATCTAAACATACATCAACTGTCATCTACTACATACATCTACTGTCATCTAATACATACATATACTGTCATCTAAACATACATCTACTGTCATCTAATACGTGCATCTGCTGTCATCTAAACATACATCTACTACCATCTAATACATACATCTACTATCATCTAATGCATACATCTACTATGATCTAATACATACATCTACTGTCATATAACATTATACATACATCTGCTATCATCTAATACATACATCTACTGTCATCTAAACATACATCTACTGTCATCCAAACATACATCTACTGTCATCTAAACATACATCAACTGTCATCAACTACATACATCTACTGTCATCTAATACATACATATACTGTCATCTAAACATACATCTACTGTCATCTAATATGTGCATCTGCTGTCATCTAAACATACATCTACTCTCATCTAATACATACATCTACTGTCATCTAATGCATACATCTACTATGATCTAATACATACATCTACTGTTATATAGCATATAATACATACATCTGCTGTCATCTAATACATACATCTACTGTCATCTAAACATACATCTGCTGTCATCCAAACATATATCTACTGTCATCTAAACATACATCAACTGTCATCTACTACATACATCTACTGTCATCTAATACATACATATACTGTCATCTAAACATACATCTACTCTCATCTAATACATACATCTACTGTCATCTAAACATACATCTACTCTCATCTAATACATACATCTACTGTTATCTAAACATACGTCTACTGTCATCCAAACATACATCTACTCTCATCTAAACATACATCTACTGTCATCTAATACCTACATCTTCTGTCATCTAAACATACATCTACTATCATCTAATACATACATCACCATCATCTAAACATGCATCTACTGTCATCGAAACATACATCTACTGTCATCTTAAAATACATCTACTGTCATCTAAACATTTCTACTGTCATCTACTACATACATCTACTGTCATCCACTACATACATCTATTGTCGTCTAAACATACATCTACTGTGATCTAGGCATACATCTACTATCATCTAAACATACATCTGCCGTCATCTAATATATATATATATATATATATATATATATATATATATATATATATATATATATATATATATATATCTACTATCATCTAAACATACATCTGCAATATAATAAGCTAAAATTCAGAGTTACAGTATAGTTTCATCAAGGCGATTCCTCTGTGTATCAACTTTGTCTGCATGCTATTTAATACAAACTAAAAATTAGTAAGCACATAATCTTCTTTTTTGTCCAAAGAAATCTCTTTAGAGTAAAATATTTAAATTATCAATTATTTGTAAATAACAGTGCGGAGGTGAAAGCAGGAAATAACAAAACGCCAGCAATCAAAGATTTTGGATTCTTTAAAAATGCAGACAAGAAGATCTTTAAACGCAGGACAAGCAAAACTCACAAGTATAAAACATGAAATTCAATAAGAAAAGTAGAACGTTTACACTGAACGCAAAAGTCATCAAGAGCTTGGTCCTACGATTCTCTCAAACAAACAAACCAACAACAATAAGAAACTAGTCGTATCATGAAATCTTCAAACTCGACCAAAGTACAAAATGTATAGGACTGATATTCTAATAGATTTAACAATACATTTGTATGAGCTAATCGTGAAGAGACACGTGAAATATTTCCGTTACTAGTATAGACTACAACGAGAGATGGTACTGATAATTCTCTTTAGTTGCTCGCATTGTCAAACATATAGTTTGACCCAGTTACAGTTTATTGTTTGATAGTTTGTCAAACTCTACAAGCAACTAAAGAGAATTATTAATATCATGATTTCATCTTTAAACAAGTACCTGCCAGAAATAAACGCTGAGAATACTGACTAGCTTATTAAACTGGTCCTAATCATATGCCAGACATGATAAACAAACACGTGTAAATGCCTGGCGTATGTATGTTTCATTTCCGCCTTTAACACTTGAAAGCAAATATAATTTCGACTTTTTATCCCAGATTCATTCAGACGTTAAATTCAGCGGTCGATGATCCCATGGACAAACCATTTTTCACACACACACACACACACACACACACACACACACACACACACACAGAGTTTTCCGAAACTGCAAGGAAGAGTTGTAAATCTGGGATTTCAAAGTCTTTTCTATTTGTTCATACTTGCATATCAATTTTGGAAACCGTGTATGAAAGTCATTCTTAATGATTAATTACAAAACAAATTACTTATAAAATGCTCACTAAAACAAGTATTTGAAAATTAGAAAATAACTGTACTCATTTGATAAGTGCAACTATGATAGCACATGCGTCAAGTCATCTGGTACTGGCCTGATCATGCGAGAACTATATTTTGCTGCGTTGGGAAAAATATTGAAGAGCAAGCTATGCTCATTCGCATATATCGTACTCATGAAAACCAAAACCAGAATTAATTGTGCCGTATTTTGGTAGATGTTATGGAACTTTTATGCAATATGTTTGTTCATCAGGCTCTTTTGATCATAAGTTCACCATGCTTACAGCATGACAAAAATCACATGTTTAATTTTAAAAATAGTTCCCTTGAAACAGAAACTCGAGCTTTCTTCAGTTTTGTATCACTAATATTTCAATCATAGTTTTTCTTTCATTTAAGAAAACAATCATACTCCAACTAATCTGAAAAACTGAATAGAAAGATAACCCGTCATACTGAGAAAGAAAGTTGGTGGTATTTTCGTGATTATTTTGAATATGCGCATCTTAGCATTATTAAATATTGATATAATTTTCCTTTAAATCCTGTTGAAAATTATTTTAGCTGTGAAATGTTACAATATGCTATGTATTTCAGCCTGCTGTTAATCCATTCATTTCTTAAATAGCCTATACCACATAACATGGGAGAAACATGTTCTTTAAGCACTTATGGTTTTTATGGATGCCCCTTCCTTATTGTTCCCCATTCATACAACGTTTCCGCATAATTATGCACCCCAACAGCATAAGTTAAAATACTTGATGAAAAAAGTCATAACAATCTTGAAGCAGTTTTAAAATACAAGAGCTGCAACTTTTTAATATCCAGTATGTCAGTTTCTTCCTTCATTATTAACGATCTAAAACTCTGAGTTTTCGAGAGCACTCAAGTCCCGATGTGCGAGCCTGGTTCATAACATTATTTCAAGTGGAGAACGTACTTTTCAGCTAGTGACGACTTATGGCATGTGGTCTCATAAATTAAACACTCTAAGCAGTCACGTTCAGATTACTTCAAATAAATTCCATTTTTTTAAAACTTTTTTTTGTTCATTTGACAGTTAACAGCTTTAAATGATTATTGATGTGTACTTGATTCAGGTTATTAGAGAGCATGAAGGCTAAAGATATGTTTCTATCATGGTTTATTCCTCCAATTTAGTCCTTCGCAAAATCTTTCTCGAGAGCTTGTAAGGCTTTTTAAAAACTCTCATCCATCAATTCACTCATAAACATGACGAGGCAAGAGACCCAGTGCAACTCAATCGTGTCTAAAGCCTTTATCATTAAAACTCAATCGTGTCTAAAGCCTTTATCATGAAAACTCTCTAACTTCCTCTCCAATACGAAATAATGAAATATTGCAATTAGCACTTGGGAATGTACTTTCCAAAGAAAATATTTGTGCTTGCTACTACACCAATGCTTTAATTGAAAATGCAAGGAAATAATAATACCGCCTCCACATTTAATGATGCAAGCTGAACATTTTTTCCAGGCTTCCAGATGTCATTAATCAATTGTCTATCTGTATATGTCTGTTAAGAATGGTCGACATCACAGTATAAAAATAACTCTTGCCAGGTTTTATGACACATGTATACAAACTTGCATTAAAAGCTTAATCAAAAATTAAATATCTGAGCTATTTATCGGCCAAAGCTACCAATACAATTGCAACCTTGTGAAAGAAGATTTTCAGGAAGAGACATCAATTCTACAAGAATTCCAATACTTTTCTATATTCACACACACACATACTTTCCTATATTCACACACACACACACACACACACACACACACACATATATATATATATATATATATATATATATATATATATACACGCACACACACGTGTGCGTGCGTGCGTGTGTGTGTGTGTTCATGCTACATGAGTGCTCCACCACTAGGCCAGCAAAACGATCTACACGAAAAAACTTAACGGACGGGGCGGTTGCCCCGGGCGCCAGAGGTCAAAACAGCTGCTAACAATTCGGGCCTCGTATTCTGGCTCTTTTGGCCATCATCTTCGCCCAGGGCGCCATTTACCCTTAGTACGCCACTGGTGATCACTAACATGGGAAGATAAACATGTTTGGCATGATTAATCTGAAGGCTCGACTAGTGTAGCAGTTAATATTGCTAGTATATTGACTGTTAATGTATGGCAACGCAGAAGTGTTTGAATCGATGTAAACTTTTAATTAGCTTTACACCTTTTATATCATTACTACCTATCACAACTTATCGAACCATGATTCCGACGTCTGCTGCCATATAATTCTCCCATCCGCTTATATATTAGCACTTAGGCAGATACATGACGAGACTAACAGTACCCAGATTGCCTATTGAAATTTAAGTAGAACTGCTTAGTATAAAACCTGACGTAAATATAGCGCACGAATCTCAGGTACATAGTACTATGGTTTCAAGCACCATTTACTACCTAACCTTTACTCATCAGTCATATAAATTGATGATAAGAAAGCAATATACTGTAATAAATCAAAGGCATATCTACGTTACAAAATGCATTACAAACGACACTAGTAACGTGGTCTTCAATTACAAAGATTCTGTAAGGAAAGTCCCCGGAGAAGACTAAGATTTGTTCCTTATATAACGACTGTTCTGAAACCAGTCTGGAAGTTGTTGACCTCTGGATAGAGTATTTTCTGGTTAGGAAGACTATTCTTGACTGCCGATTAATTTATATAATTGTACATTAAAAAAATACTTTAACATTTCTTTATTTATACAGCTTTTATAATCTGAATTGAATCATTGGAACCTATTAACGATACACAATAAGAACACATGATAATCTAAATTTATGCACGAATATATCTAATTTTCCATAATTAATTAGATTGTTTATATTATTATTATTTATTGTAAGTTCTCTATAATACAAGCAAACCCCGCAATAGTTTCTTTCTTTCTCTTTTTATTTTATTTTTTTCTTCGATTGCAAAGGCGAAATTATCTACTTTCCATAGAATTCATTATAACTGAGAAACTGTCAGTGAAATCTCAACAATGGTACAAAAATGTAAAAAAAATTAACAGTGGAAAAACAATTAAGATATATAAAAAGCATTTTAAAACGTAAAAATTTACTACATCTTTGGGAATGTTTCTAAATATTGTTGAACTGAACAACAAGAACTGGCAGAAATATGAAGCAATTTTTGACATTGTTATGATGCATGCCTGTTTGTAATAGTGGGAAAATCCCAAACTCTGATTCTACAAAATGTTTTTTCGGGATTTACCCCTTTGGCATAATAGAGAATGGATCTTGTTTACGTATACGATATTTTTATTAGCTCATTTGTTTCAAAGTCAATCTCATCGAAATTTGACGTTTTTTAGGTTCAATGCAGGGAACATATAAAGAGCAGTCCCAGTACTTAATATGCCTTGTGGCATAACAGACAACAAGGAGTGACTGTAGTTCTCGTCCACTGTTTTAACACTCTTTATATGGCGCCACTTCGATGTATATATCTATATAAAAACATAAACTCCGAAATCATCAAGTTTACCAGAACTATTAAAGTGTTTATACCGTAAAATTAACTGTATTGATTCCATTCTGTGCTGCTCTGTATTGTTTACCTTTCCGGAACAGATTGTTTATAATCTATCCCAGCTCCTTCTCTGACAGCGCCCGATGTTTTAATTTTTTATTTATTTTTTGTTTGTTTTAAAGTTCTGTTAAAATATAAATCGAAAATGTCAAGTTCTTAGGTACATAATAATGGGCTACATCTGATATTGTTTCTTCATTTGTAAAGCTTACCATAGCTAGGTATGGTTGAAGGCAGACGAAACTAATTTCTGATGCGTGGGAATCTTTATTCCAGTTTTATCCATTTAACAGATCGATTATCAGCTTTAAATGATTTTGGTGACGACACAGAGAGATTGACATTGATTCAGAGCATCAGTTCTTCTCGTACCTAAAAATTAAATATTAGCATCAGTTGCAAAGTTATGGCCACCATGCCACTTGCGAAACTGGGACGCTCCTTATCAAACATACCTAAGGTAGGTTTTCATTATCGACAGTCTGAGACATGATATGTGTTAAGGATGACTGCGATGTTTTCTTACTGTCAAAATATAATACCTCTGTTATTAATCGAATACGATGTCTATATGTATTACATCTATATGTGATTTAATATCAGATCTGCGGTATTTTGGTGATGTCTACTGCGTGATATGTATTATTGCATGCTGTCAACTGTATGGATAGTTGATCCAAATATCTTTATAAGGAAGAGGTTCATAATTGCTGAAAGTAATGCTTTAAAGAATGATTTTGTAGCACATCATTTTAAGCAGAAGATATGTGGCTGCAAAACTAGTCGAATAATTGTTTTGCAAAAATATTTACCTTCTTCTTCAAATATTTTAACTTGAACTAACGGGATATGAAACGTTTGAGGTGTGAATCGTCAAACAACTCAAAAAAGGGAGAAGTGTACATTTTCCACGTCAGCGATTCTACTATGTGCGCACTAGGACAAGGAATCCATGTATGTTTTAATGTAATGACCGACAGTTGTATATATAGTGCATGATGTTATCTTAGTCAGATTGAAGTGGTAAACCCATAAGATATAGTCCCTGTTCTCTTAAGTGTAACACTCGCAACGGAAACGCAACGCAACGTAACGATGGGGCGCAATGCTAGATGACACTTGTAACAATTGTAATATAATTTAAATGGACCATGCATATTGTCGCGGAATAAATGTAGGTAATAACAAAGGGATTTGAGCCATAACTTGGTGTGTGTGTGTGTGTGGGGGGGGGTATTCAGGGCCGGCGCAAGGGTATTTGACGCCCTAGGCGAACCTTCGTACTTGCGCAACCCACCCACCCCACAATTAACTTTCGAAAATGAATATGGTGCATTAGTATGTATAAAAATTCTGCATCTGTTTTTCCTTTTCTATTTTTAGACGCTTGTTATCTTCTCTTTTACGCTATTCCTCTTTCTTTTCTTATTCATTCATTTGTTTTTGCCGCCCCCCCCAAAAAAAAAAAATTTTGCGCCCTAGGCGACCGCCTAGTTTGCCTAGCGGTTAAACCAGCCCTGGGGTATTGGTAGTGGATTGGAGAGAATTGGGGGGGGGAGGGGGCTGATCGAGGGGCACTATGTGTTACGAAAGTAACAAGGGAGGAAACTTGCCAGGACGATGTTCTGTAACCCAGTCATGTTCAAGTGTAGGTACTACGACATACAAAGTTAGGCAAGGCATGGGTAACATCAATCGATTCGTGAAGCATTTATTTATCTATCACTGCGATTCAGTAACTTCGGCTCTTGTCTACAAAGTTAAATTCTTGCTTGTTAACGCCGAATGCGACCTGCGACGTGAAAGTTCCATCGAGCCTTCGCACAGCTAATTTGATTGGTGGGTTTTACGAAGCATTTTACCAATTTATTTGTTGCAACAAAAACAGCTAAGAAAGGCTGGAAAATCTTAACAGTTTTGATAAAAGGTATGATTTTAGGTCCTTCCTCGGCGATGCTTAGCAGAAACAAAATGACCATATATATATATATATATATATATATATATATATATATATATATATATATATATATATATATATATGTATATTATAACAACATAGCTATTATCTCTGGCTCCCCACCTCCCATCCCTCAATCCCTATATTCATTTACCGAATAGTCCTTCTTTCGTTCGTAACGAACCCCCTTGGGTAACACGTATTTAACTACCAATAATTCATCGATTCTTCTGAAGATACGTGTATCTGCCGATAAGAAATCTCTCTCAACCATGCAACCCCCCTCCGCTCCAAATAACCACAACACCATATGTTTGTAAGGACGTGAATAGTATTCTGTCCAATTATTACATCAACTATAGAAAGTAGTAGTAGGGTTAAAAATACTAATAGTACTAGTATTAACAGTAGTAGTCGTTGTTGTAAATATAGTAGTTGTAGAAATACCAGGTCTAATCTCACTACTCCTATATTATAATATATTCTAAATAATAATAATAATAGATATAATAATAATCTATAATTTTGAGTGCCACCAATGTATCATTGTTTTGATTAACAAAAATACATTGTAAATCAATTAATTGATTAAATAAATAAATAAATAAATAAATAAATAAATAAATAAATAAATAAATAAATAAATATTTAGTTCTTTTATTTCTTTCTTTTAAAAAGTATGTTATTTGCCAAAACTATAAGCAATTTTGGTCCGAATACAATGTCTCGCAACTCAGATTAGGCCCTTTCCCTACAAATGAAAAGATATGCATGGATTGCGGCTTAGTTACAATATGATGGGATTAGAGAAATTTGGAATCTTCATACTTTAAGTAATATGTGAAATAAAATCCAAGTCAGTCAGTCAGACATACTCTCCCACCGTCTTTTCTCAGTAGATATGTTTAAGATAACAGTCATATTGCAAGTATAAATCTCGTTGCACCAAAAGTACACCAGTTGTAATAAAGCAACATTGTTTCTTCTAAACATGCTCGTATTACGACTATATGAAAAAATATATGGACCACTAATGTTTGTTAAAAACAAATATACTACGAAGTCCCTGAACCACACATAATCTTTTATATCGGGATACGATGTTCCTTTAAAAGACTTTGCATTCGGAGAACACAACATTAAAAATCAATACATTTTATTAAATACACTGCCGTCTTTTAGAATTCTACAGGAATATATCGTGATGCTTTTAGGTTCTGGATACTAGCTGAGACAGTCTGCGAGGAATTTTATTAATGTCACTTATGAATGGCAGATTAATAGCTTTTTTTCTGTTATGAGCAGGTGTGCAACAAGGCTATATAATCTTGTCTGTTTGGATATTAAATGCAGATATATGTATACTGTACAGTGGCATTACGTGTTAATGTTTTTATTTAAGAAAATAATATACGACATTATGGCAAATTTGATATCTTCAACTGTGGTTTTATAAGAACTATAATGTATAGCGGAGGCGAATTAGTACATTAGATCTAGTAGTATACCCACTGAGATTCCTTGTGCAACTTCTTTCTAGCCATTTTATTCTCTAGAAAGTCTTACAATCCAATGAGAGAATTTATAATATAAAATAGCAACAAATTACAATTAGTAATTGTACCTACAGCAACTCCAGCAGGGGCCCGCATGCTTTTAAAGATATTTGACAAACATACATATTTAAATCACATACTATTGAAAATGTGACAGTGATAAGAACAGTATATTAGGAACTGAGAAACTATATACAGATAGCTGTGGTTTGATGGGTTGGTCACCTGACAGATTACAAGCATTGTATTCGCAAGAATCTGCCAGCATTTAGATAGTAAAACATAACCTCCTTTGTCGTGATGGCATCCTTTTACTTCATATTGAATAAAATGTTGTTTTTTTTTCAAACAGTTTTCGTTGCTTTTTGTCCTTGCTGTAGAAGACAACCAAACATAAAACCGTCTGTTGTCTCTAAAATCTTTGATTACAGAGTTATAATTTTGGACGATCACAGAAACACGAAGCAGATTTCAAAATGACAACCACTAAAAGCTAGTTTGGTTAAGTAAGTAGCTTTCTTTTTTACTTCGTCTGTCCACAATTAGTCACTCCACAGATGAATATATAGTCCGATAAATCATCCCCACCCCCCAATATATGTTGATACTGATTTACGATTTGTTCGTCTGATGTCACCTGTTCATTAAAATGTGAAATGTCGCTGCATACAAATCTTTCCGGAACACACCCACGTATAGTTTAGACACTTATCTGTATTTGGTAACAGCCGTATGTAGCTCTGAAATTCAAATAGGCCACAGGACATAGAGTTGTGTTATTCCACGTGGATTTACAAGTCATCAAATATAGGATTTGATCCGGAAATATTCTGTACATATCGCCAAAAGGACCCTTCAACCAACTGTAGCTCCAGAGCCGCGAGAAATACCGGTAAGTGTGTAAAATGTACACTGATATGTTGCGGACAGATTTTTCTGCAAACGATTCCTCGATTTTATGAATTGGTGATATCATACCCACAGATAGTCCATCAGTATCAACAGAGATTTGGGAGGGGGTGATTTATATAATTAATAATCTTATTATGAGATCATGTAAGTAAATGATTTGCAGTTCTTTTAAATACATTTATCATTGCTTAAAACATAACTGATTGAAGCTGAGTGTTTAGACTGTTTACCTTAACATCAGACACGAGATAAATATACATTTTGTGAGTATCAAAATCTTTGTTCTGTTGATATCTAGGTTAATACCTCTTTGAACGCTAGATGATGAGGCTCAATTGAACATTTTGTTATTTATTGTGTTGTATTTTAAGAGTAACAAACTGTGATAGTGCTGCCAGTTTTTATCTTGCTGTGAATAGTGCCTGATTTGTAAATATCATGAAATAACTCTCTAGGATTATATTGTAATTCAAGAAATAAAATAGTGTTCTCTTTTAGATAATATGTCTGTGATTCTTTTACCCTGTATGGATTAGATTACTGTTGTGGATTGGTTGCGTATACCTCTGATCTGGCATACAAAATCACAATAAAGGAGGTTAGCTACAGGTTTAAATTACAAGTTGATAATAATTGAATATAAACCTGATTTCTTTTTAATAATAGAATTGCATATTGATTACAATCAAGTATTAAGTGTAACTTGTGAGTGGATAGATCATAGTTAAATCCGTAAATTTTCACCAATTTCGGAGTTGTAGTTTCTGACCTAAACAGTATCCAACAACCCTTTCGCTGTTTGATGTTCATAACAGGTTTTATAACTAGATACCTTTACTTCATTGTGACGTTTTAATAAATTCAATCAGACATTTATTCTCATACCATCAGGATAGTTCTGTATATTTCGGTTAAATAATTCTTTTTCTGCAGCTCCAACATGGCATTAGTGTGAGGAATTATCGTATTGTTTGAATCAGTAATGTGTGTCTTATAATCATTTATTACTGTTTTAATTGTGTTATCGATAGTTTATGGAATTTCATTATTCATGTATATCTGTAATTTTTCTGGTTGATATTTGAGAGTTCCAGAATCTTCCATATTTTTTTTAGTTTTATATATATATATCCATTTACACCTAAAATCTTTTTCCTGTTTTCGTTAATCCGTTGTTCATACCTCTGATATTGTGTTAGCTCTTTCAATATCACTCTGTTCAATAACTGATAATTTATTGCCAATATCTTCCCAACATTTTAATATCTTCCAAATTATTATTTTCCAGAGTCTTGCTTATTTGATCACCAAAACGTCTTTGTACAAACATACTATAGGCTGCATCAAATTTGTACACAGGATATGCTGGATTGGTAATAAGGTTATTGATGCAGTCTAGGTCAATGATAATTGTTTGTCACAGTGCGAGTTATTTGTCATCCATTTTTAATTAATATTTAAAGGTAGGAACTCACTAGGACCTTCTCAAAGAAATGGAACATGTGCTCCGCATTCATCCATTCATTTATCTGACGTGAAAACATAGGTTATATGTTACTACTATATTACTTTTCCATATTTGTCTTTAATGCTTATATTGTAATTGTTTGTAATAATTGTTAGCATTTTATAAATCAAAGTCACAATGAAACATATTTACGGGCAAAGACTCAAACAAAGGAAAATAGTTAACATTGCAATAACTTTTTGTGTTAGTGATTTGATGGAAATGAGTGTAATCATTTTTAGGTCAAAATATCCACGAACAGTATCATAATCAGTACATATATGTAGAGGTCAGTGGCTACTGAATCCAAGCAAAGTTTAGTTCTCGTTGGTGATACACACCATGTAAATTTTACTTGTAGTGATTTTAGAACCATTTGCCAGTCATTCCCTCTTTGATTTTATTCTAATATATATATATATATATATATATATATATATATATATATATATATATATATATATACATACATATATATAGATATATATGTATAAAGGTTGGAAAACCCATTATTCACTAAATCAGTCCTTGTTTCATTCTTTTCCTCTGTGTAATATAGATATCTTGATGAGTTCATCAGAATTATTCTAGTAACCAACAGCAAAATATATAATGAATTGGATAAATTAGCATTCCTGTTGTCAAATTGATCATTTCTTTGTAAGGGAGCATGGCCGTTGGGAGAAGCTTCTCAACTTATTTATGTCAAGACAAAGTCTATTGTGAACTGGCTAGGAAACACTTGAATGAATAGTTTATAAATCTATCCATTGTTGTTGACAGACCAACTATAATTCTCCAATGCTTTTTTCAAAACCATGTTGCAAGCAACAGTAATAGCAGACATTAATGTTCCATGGTAAATTGATGTGTTTACTTTCAGTAGAATTTTTATTATTTAAAATATAGGTTAAAAAGTTTAAGCATCGGGGTATATATTGACAAAGTCTTATCCGCTAGGAAAAATGTGTTGTTCTTCAGTTGTATTGATTTCATGGTATCTAGTAATTTTCTTTATACAGGATTTGTGATATAATCATTTTTAGAACATAGAAACAAGTTCAATATTTGACAGAATGAACAAGACACAGACACAGAGGTAATATAAGTTTTAATGACAAAAATCCATTGACGTATCCGATACCACTTAGTGTCATTCTGTAAACTATCTAAGTTGTCGATCAGAATAAATTTGCTGCCAGTTCACAATAAACTTTGTCTTGACATAAATAAGTTGAGAAGCTGCCTCCAACGGATACATATAGATCTATGTTACAAAAGACATGCTTCCTTACAAAGAAATAACCCATTTGACAACAGGAATGATAATTTATCCAATTTATTACAGAGAATATATTTTGTTGTTGCTCTGTGATGTTACAGTAGAAATTACAACATCTGACAACGATTTGGTAATTTTATCAGCTGTAGCATTGATTGCAATTTCATATATCGTCTTGATTTGCTTCTTGTTTTCCAAATCTTTTTCAGTTAAATATTCATCAGTTATATCTTTCTATGTTCATTTGCAATAGCTGTGTTCAATTCCTGTTTCCTCCCATCAGTTTTTGTAGAACTTGAGTTTGTTCTATATTTATCTTCGATAAATCACGATTCTTTTTCCAGATGTTGTTGTCCATTTCTTCGCTATTTGAATAACCTAAAAATGAATGAGGGTGCTGAAAATTTTCAAATAAAAGAATTTGAAAATCCTGAAGATTACACCAGAGATAACTATGTACATACTCAAACATTTGAAAATATAAAATTAAATTTAGATGATTCAAATCTATCAACAGACGGTTTTACAACTCCTCGTCAATCAAGATTTACCAATTTAAAGGCTTTTCAAATCTTACGAGATTTTGCTATTTCTAACAGTTACAATAATGTATGAATAAATTAGCTAAAACTTTGTTCAGGGATATATATCGTGAAATTTATATTGAATGCCAAGAATCTTTGGACCAGTTAATCACCGTATTACTATGTGAATTGTAAAGGAAGTTCTGCCATAAACTCACTATTAAAACTACAGCTTCTAACTCGGCAAAAGAATTAGGTAAAGGTAGGTTATTTATTTTGATCTAAAAATTATTTGTTAATCCTGTGTATGAAGGTTGATGTGTCTCCAGCATGACAAGAATCCTTTTAAAAAATTGTTTTGTATGTCGAATTTCTGACTGTTTCGCCAATTTCCAATTTAGGTTCACTATGGTATATCCTGACGTTTTCTATTGCATATTCAAATGTATCAGTTGTAAAGTAACATAATAGGTTGACCCATACTTTTGATCTGTTTTCCTCCTTGCTTGTGGCGATCGAAGTCATGTATATTGATCTATAATGAGTGTTAGTAAAACACTTAATAAGCTTTGATTGAAAAAAAGTCAACCAATTGTATGGTTTAATTTGTAGTCAAATACTTCCTCATGCTTGTCTTTGGTGTTCTGTCAAATCTTTCCACTAGTGACACATATTTGTCTGAGTAAGTTAAAAAGCATCCTATATTTTCCTTTTCTAGCAAAATCTTAACTTTCAAGTTGTAAAACTCTGTTCCCTCATCAAACTGTATTTTTTCAGGTTTTCGCTCTTTAAAGGTTTCTTTAAAAGCACGGTGTATGTCATTTCTTTTTCTCGTTTTAACTTGTTCAACCAAGAGCAATTTGAAAAGATATATATTACTGTCAAAACATATTTATATCCATTGTTTTATTTTTCATATGAATGTATATCTACATTTGGTTATTGCCACTGGTCATCCATGTCATAAACTCTTTTATATGCACATATATATATATATATATATATATATATATATATATATATATATATATATATATATATATACATATATCGCTTGCTAGTGTACTTAGATTGTTTTGTCAACTATTCTTTCAATTGAGAGTGTTTTAGTTTCCTTTTATCCCCGTGAAATTGTACCCACAACTGAGTAATATTTGTGTTAGCAACTTTACTTGCAGGCTGGTAGAAAAGATGTCTTTAATATTGTTCTTTGTCAATCACTTAATACCGTATGAAAACATCCATACAGAGATTTATACTTGATCAACTGTCTTTGTATATCATCACCAAGACAACAGGGCGATCCTCTTAAACAGGTACCTATATTTGCAGCAATTTGCAACATGTCTTCAATCCTTTCAAACGATTGAATCATTCAGAGATATGTCAAATTTTGGCATCCAACGGTTGATTCAAACACAGTTACTTCATATACTGAGTTACCATTTGTTGTTTAAAATCTCCACAAATTGTTGATTGACCTTGTAGAATTTATGATATCTTCACATTCTACTGAGAGTTTAGCTAAATGCAAAAATGCAAAAATGCAAATTTGTGTCTGTATAATCACAACAGATAGGTAATTTATTCCTTATGTCATACCGTACTGTTTTAACCATCTTGCTATCCGGGTTTGTGATGCCTGCTGAATAATCATCATTAAATATAAGCTGTCAATCTTTGTATTTTCCTAAAGTATTGTAGTATACCTTTTTTGATGTTTGAAAGTTTTAACAAATCAACATTTGTTATCATTTGTATGTTATTTTATAAACCAACTATCTTTGGTCACTCGTTTATCCCATCCAAACTTGTAGCCATATACACATTATCTCTTGATACCAACATTTTTGCTTTCATATTAAACTTGTGCAATATCTCTATTATATCTCCAGAAATTGTTGAATTCAATATAATGTAGCTTTCGACAATATTTAAGTGTTGTAAAACAAAAGTGTTCATGTGAATGACGACAGAAATATAGTATACTTTGGTGCAGGGACTTTGAGATATATCCCTTTTACGAAAATACGAGTAGTCAAGGAACTTGATGGTATAAGTTTTAAAAACTATGAGTTGTCCAGACAGTTTCTAGCACAGGTGAATGAGGTTGTTCAGATGAAACAACTCTTGTTTCAAAAGAACAACAAGGATGTTGCTCTGCAACAACTCTTACGTGTTCGGTGACAAGAGACTTTGCAAAACTGACTGCCTAGCTTAATCAGGGTTACATTGGTTTAAACTCTATGAATAACATCTACCTGACTACTTCCTCTTGATATGTGTAATTTGTATTATTTGGCTACAAATGACATTGGGGATCAAGCGCGTATTACATATGAAGTTTTGTTTATTTTCATTGAGAAAAAAGGTGCTAATTTCAGATAGCGTGGACATCCTCAACACACACACACACACACACACACACACACACACACACACACACACACACGTATGTGATATATGTGGGCCCTATGATTGCCAGTAGATTTAATATCACGGACAGTCCTGCATGGTAGTCTTACTTAGTACAACATTGCATATTTTTGTTTATCTTTTACTGTTTGATCAGTCACACACCGCTAAGTATGTTACTAAAATTAATTATTGCATATTATTCAAAATATAGATAAACAAACGGCTCGTGAATTCTAATTTTTTTTGAGAATTGTTGATAGCATAATTGTCGTATATATTGAGGGTGCTACACAGATCAAACACTGGCATTGCTATTAAAATTGAAATAATGTCTAAGAAGATTGATGATATGGTTATAACACTTAAATATAGAAGCTATCAGACACGAAAGATAATGATTTTATACTAAAGAGTGCATGCAATATTCTAAATTCTTTCTTGTTGGCATCCATTCATATCGCTTTAGCATACTGTTTATTTTTGTTTACTTATAGCTACTTCTAATAAATATGCACATTTAAGCACATATATATATTTACTGGTAAGTTGTTCGATGTAATAAAAACATGCCGTAAACAAGTTATATCGTTTAGCCAAGTCTTGATATAGATGTATAGCTTTTTAAAAAATATCACCTTTTAAGTTATTAACCTTTCTCAGATGAACGTTTAAATTTGTAAAAATGTGAAATCGTTTCTAAAGTGTGAATCGAAAATGAATATACAAATGTAGAGACACTATGTCAGTCAAAAGGGGTTTAATAGTTGATCTGAAATTCAATACAACACTTGCTACTGTTTAAATGCTCTGCAACGTGTCAAATGCACTGGAACGTTTTTCCGCAACGCTCCGCACTGTTGTAATGTATCATTACAATCATCCTCATTAACTGTTTACTGTAACGCAGTGCAACGGAAACGCAACGTAACGGTAACGCAGCCCATATCACATTACACTTAACGGACCAGGAGCTATATTATTCTGCCCGGAACTCGTACACTTTTCGTCTGAGACATGGCTATGTTTCTTTAGGTTTATGCATGTTGCTACCGTAATATTCTTCGCTGGATGCAGTTAAGTATGGCAGACTGAGCGAGAGCTAGTACCAGTTTATTAGGACGTTGAAAAGCTTCTGTTGTTTCACTGACTTGCATTGAGAATGGAAAAGAAAAATATAAAAATCAGTGAGAGTTCAAAGGCAGATAAGAGTTAACGACTGCTGTCGATGCACTGTTGGGATATAAATTACCTGTCGATGCACTGTTGGGATATACTTTTACTGTCGATGCACTGTTGCTGTTGGGATATACTTTTAAAAAAAATGCATTGTTTTCAGTACTTTAAAGTACTGTATTGCCGCTAAAGAAAACTCATAGATACACTTAATGCGGATACATTCGTGATGTAAAGACAAGGTAAGAAAATACATGTACAGTCTCAAATTGATTAGTTAATACGTCTTTTCTAGAGGTTGTCTGAAACATATATATCTACTATAAAGCTAATAGACACATATATGGTTGATTTTTGCTTTTTCAATGCCGTCCATAAATGATCCTTGAACACAGTGTTTTGATGAAATTATTTTACCTTATTGCATCCTTTTTAATAGGTACATTATTAATGTAACTCAACGATTGATGATCACAGACAAGTAATTATTTTGCGAGCTACAGTGGAATATTAAATACCGTATTTAAAAGAACGAAGGTCATTGATTGGCTGAACATAATTAACGGAAAAAGTAAAGATATTTTCTCAGAAGAAGCCTATATTTTGGTAAATTGTACCCAATAGCAGACTTGAACCTAAAAGCCATTTTCATGGTATCGCTGTCAAGCAAACGGGGATATCTCACCTGGCTGCGTTGTAATAGTGGACACCTATAAGGGAATTGATCTCAAAAATCGGTCGCGCAGCGTGTCATTCATTGTTTTATAATTTTACTCTTGGATTTATCATCCATTGTATGTAAGTATGATTTGCCAGTCTTACCATGAAAGTATAGTAATTTTGCAATACATTAACATTGCGGTGAAGAAATTGTATTAGTTGTATGTGCCCTGTGATACCTCTGCAACCAGAGACAATTTGTGTTTAGCTCTCAGCTTGTAGTATAAGCTTAAATGATGTGTACCTCAGTTTTTTTATAATTATAAGTCATTAAATTAATGAATTATGCCCACAAAAAACAAGTATTCTGGTCTAGATATTATTAATAGTGTAGAGCATTCTGAAGGTTCCCAATGTTTTTGGCGTGCAGGTCAAAATTAAAAAAGCAATTTGAGTAGCAGTGAGATTCCAGTTGATATATTTCTAAACTGTCTAAACTTTAAACAGTTGTGCTTGACAAGAAATAAGCACGAAAGATCATGTGATACATAATCTCAGATAGTTATGCACTTCGTGGAAGCAGGCTATCTTGACGAATTCCCTACATGATTTCCTCCATAAATTTCGTTGTTCACACACTATATGTTGGGATACCTTCATTCATGATCAACAAACTGATCATCCTCATTCCCGAGGCTCATATTCGTCAATATATCAATCCATTCTATTAGATACCATTGAATACAGGTTACTGCAAAGTAATTATATATAGATCGAAATCACGCACGCATCTGAGAGCTAATCAGCTTTTATAATGATCTCTTAGAAAAGTACTTACCTCAAAATACTTTTTTTTATTTAAAACGTCCTTGCTTTCTTGCAACCTTAAGCACTAAGTTCTGGCAGTGACTTATCAAATTGTCCGGCTAGAAACTGATAGTGTTAAGAAATTAAGAGACGAGATAAATGTCTTTTTTGTGGACACCTAACAGTCCCATCCCAGCAGATTAGTACTGGTTAGAACTTTAGAGCCCCCCCACACACACACACACACACACCGCCTTTCTGAAATATAAAGACTTTTGTGTCTGTTTTCCTGCCCTATCCCAGTATTTGACTGTGTATTGGATTTTCCCTAGAAAACAGAATAGAATTTTGAAAACAGAATTTCAATTGGAGTCGCTTTAATTTTCAATTTTGATTATGTACTTTGTTGGGTTTTGTTCCCTACATTCCTATCTCGATCTAAATTTGCGTTTTTTGGGCTTGTACTCCCTCCCCTTGGGGCTTTTTGTACTCCCTCCCCTTTGTAGCAAAGTTAAAGGTAGTTAAGTATCTGCTGGAAATACCGATTCCATCAAACTATTTCAACTTTAAGGCAGAATAGATTATATAAATAAATATGGGAAAAGTGAGTGTACCTTTACATTGTGTATGGAAGCGCGAGTATACGAAGCATAGTTTGAAAATTATTTTCGTTTTTTTTCAGAAAGTGGTCTTTAGATGGTGATAACAATAATTTAGACTGAGAGAGTGTAAACAGCTTAGTATTTTAGTTCATCAAATGATTGAGTGAAGCCTCTCGATACTGTTTGACGGTTATGTTTATAGTGCTTGGGAAAAGTGAGGTTTAGGCATGGTATTCCGCTTCTTTGGTATTTGTTAGCACAGCTAAAAACCAACATTCGTTTCACACTATCTGCTTGTAGATGGCGTGTGGTTTGGGAAATACATGCAATCTGAGTGTAGGTGTGAAGTACTAACTAAAATTATTTATAGTCTATTCATATTGAAGTGTTTTGTGTTAGGTCACGACCGGAAACAACTCTGAAAGGTTATAATAATGCATTTGATCTGGAAAACGAAGGAGAATTGGGGGATGGAGACGGTTCTGACAACTTCCGACATGATATATTCCATTAACTGTGTACTTCGTACTGTCTGTAAAATACAATCATCAAAATGCATGACAGCTATCCCATCAATTTCACGTGAACAGTTGTATGCAATCATCCTTTTGAGCGAGACTTTCTATAAAAAGAAAGACATCGTCTACTTGTAAAACTTCTCGAATTCAGTTGAAATGCATGAACAGTACTAATTGTTAGATGTACCTTATGACTGCGAGTAAATAAAACATAGCTTTGCGCGATTTCAGGATGTGCCATTAATAGTTCTATGTCTTGTGAATATTACCAGAATTCGAATCATTCTTAACTCTATACAGAATCATGCAGATGTTATATAGTGTGCATTCCAATGCATTTAATGTAAGCATTCTTAGCAGATAAAATAATAGCTTTACAAATGTGTGTTTCCGATGGTATTTTCTAAAATAATACGAACAATGACGCACATCATTGTTAGAGTTTAAAGCCCCCAAACAAAGATTCCAGCTCTTGAGATTTGTAAAGAATAATTTCAGCTTAAAGAAGTGTAGCCAATAGCTACATATATATTTTATTTAAAATATAAAATAAAAAGCAACAAACACAAAAACAAGACATATTAATGGTACACTGGATTACGAAATATATTTGTGTAAACATTTCAATTACGTTTGAGCACGATTCGCTACACATAACTGACATGCAATGAAGTTACAGCAGCTTCGAGCCAAACAGATGATTATGCAAAATCTGCAATTCACTGTAACCTGTTGTACACAAGTTCAATCGGTTCAAATTTTCGTATACCCTCAATGGCTTCTCTGTGTGTGTGTGTGTGTGTGTGTGTGTGTGTGTGTGTGTGTGTGTGTGTGACACTAAATGAGTAGCCGCTTTGTAACATAGTATACACTTAGTTTTCACTTTCATCAGAGGTTTATTATTTTTATTTGCACGCTTTAGAGGGGGATATTGTGATAGCATCTGTCTGTCAGTCGGTCTGTCTGTCTGTCCGTTACCACAACTTCTTCTAAGCCGCTGGGTGCAAATACAAAAAAACTTTCAGATATGATGCCTATGGGGTAACCATCTGAAAGAGGGGTGGTAATCCTTGGCGCGCACCACCTGCATTTCTGGCAGGGGGTAAAAGGTCAGATGTACATCAATTTTAATTACAATGGCATTCTATATTATATGACAACACTTTATATTATGCAGTCATAGAAGATAGATGCATCATATATGTGACGGATTGTGCATTATGACCCCTGGGTCACTATCTGTATGTGTGGGTGAGTACCCGGCGTGGAAGGAGTGGGGTGGGCGGTGCGGGAGGGTGTGTGTGAATATGCAATAGAAAACGTGGGGATTTATGATTGTGAACCATTGCACTCACTCTAGACTTATCTTGAAGGTAAACACTGACAAGAGGATAAGAATGGTATTTCACTCTTTTGGGGAACGTATTTACAGTTCCTAAGTAATACCATGCTTTAACTCATAGACTCAAAATTAAGCAGATTGAGTGCTGATGAAAATTTGTATTGCTAGTAAATAGTCCATGCAGATATTTACAAATAATTGTGTAGACACTATACAAGATTGCAACATGCTAGAATTTCATAATCTTATAAGTACATTTAACCATATGTGTGTGTGTGTGTGTGTGTGTTTTAAATGTATTCTGGGAATCAAGTCAGATAAACTTTATATATGAATAGTTCAAAGGAACTTTTATTTTATGTAATGCCAGATGAATTAATAATATGAGTCTTCTATGATCCAGTCATGTAACCATGTAAATAAAAAGGTTGTATGATCCAGTCATGTAACCATGTAAATAAAAAGGTTGTATGATCCAGTCATGTAACCATGTAATAAAAGGGTCGTATGATCCAGTCATGTAACAATGTAAATAAAAAGGTCGTAAGATCCAGTCATGTAACCATGTAAATAAAAGGGTCATATGATCCAGTCATGTAACAATGTAAATAAAAAGGTTGTATGATCCAGTCATGTAACCATGTAAATAAAAAGGTTGTATGATCCAGTCATGTAACAATGTAAATAAAAAGGTTGTATGATCCAGTCATGTAACCATGTAAATAAAAGGGTCATATGATCCAGTCATGTAACAATGTAAATAAAAAGGTTGTATGATCCAGTCATGTAACAATGTAAATAAAAGGGTCGTATGATCCAGTCATGTAACCATGTAAATAAAAGGGTTGGATGATACAGTCATGTAACCATGTAAATACAAAATTCGTATGATCCAGTCATGTAACCATGTAAATAGAAAGGTTGTATGATCCAGTCATGTAACCATGTAAATAAAAAGGTCGTATGATTCAGTCATGTAATCATGTAAATAAAAAGGTTGTATGATACAGTCATGTAACCATGTAAATAAAAAGGTCAATACCTGTTAATATTGAAGAGCACTATGACACAGGTTATTTTGTCTCATACACCGTAGTATTAACTTGAGTCAATTTTCCTTGCTACCCACACTTGCATAGATTTAGGTAGTTGATTAATGATGTTTACAATGACGATGACTTTGATGAATGTTTTAATGATCAAAAATAAATTAAAATCCTGTTACAAAAACTACTTTTATAGAAATTTATTGAATAACGGATTTGTAATTCCTCAACAATCAGCTTAACAATTGAATATGCTAGTAGTTGATTAATTTATCAAAAACATAGTTTTGAAATACATAAAACACAATATTATCTACTTAATCATAATTTAATTATTAGGGAAAGAACCATGTTTTACCAAGAAATAGGAAAAAATATGGTACATATTTCTAAAAAGGGTCAACTAAGTATAATGTTACCACCTAACTCTATAGCTACGCAAAGAGGTGGAAGTCAGGTGTTGTATTCATTAGGTTGAACAAAAGAAGGAAAGATATGGTATCCAGCATATGAGCTATTACAAGAAGCTGATGAGCCGATAACTAAAGCTAGTAAACAACCAAGCAAGGTTACTGAGGAAATAGAAATGAGTACATTTCAAACCCATGAGCCATTAGAGTCAACCAATACAATCAAGGAACCAATAACAATTTATGACGAAACAAATTTAGCATTAGTTTTTAAGTGATGCAATAGAATTAAGTGATGATTTACAACAGATAAATATTGATTTAGCAAATAAAATAAAACGATTAGATGAAGCTTTAGAAAGAAGTTATTCTAAAGAAGAAAATGTGAAAAGATTATCTTTTCCGGTATAAGGATAATTAAAGGGTTATGCAAATGCAGTAGAAGCAATTAATTCATAAATATTATCAATGAAATCAGACGTTGAATTGTATAACAATGAGATAGACCAAATAAAATGTAGAATATGCAACTAAAAATATTTATCACAAGAACTTTTGCGAGGTGTTAAAAGCACAAGAGTTCAATACGTTGGGTATTTAACAAATATAGAAAATAACTTTAGAGGAAATAGTATTAGCACTGAGTCCAAATTAAAAGAAAAGTTGCCATTAGGTAAAATGTAAAAGGAACTGTTTAAAGAAAAATGTTTAACAATTGCTACTGTTTTTACAGTTATTGGTATGATAGCAGCAACTTATGGTCTAACCATTGCAATTTTTTTTAAACGTTTAACAGTACTAGGCGGCACTTGTATTAGATGTAGTGGTGGCGGTTTTGGTAGTTTCACACATGTATTCATATATAAATTTAAGAGGTGCGACGAATATTACCAACTATTTGTTTCAGTTAGCTATTAAAAAGTAGCAGCATTGCCTGGTATCATTGCTAATGTAATAAGCTGGCTTTTATATTATCTGGAAAAGTTATTTCTTTATTGGCTAATAATGCTAATTTGTTAATTCTTGCATTAATTAGCTTGTTTTTAACAATTGTCCTGATGGGTTTATTTTTAGTAACAAAAATAATTTTTAAAAAGGTTTTTCGAAAAGTAAAGTAATTATTTAACAAACAATTCTGTAGGCTCATACAGTCATAGATATAATAAGAAATTCAGTGTATTTGTTTCATAATCTATATCGCTTAAATTATGAGGTTTATAATGTGTGGTTATAGGTGCCTTGATTATTGGCGTTGATATTGTGGTTGTGATTGTGGTCCTGCTGTTGCGATTGTAGGTACTACCATTCTGACTACTGACTACAAAACTTTCACCATTTGTATCCTGTTTTTTTTTAAAAATTAATTATTACTAAGCTTCTCTTGTCTTACTTCATTTACTATTTTTTTTTTTTTTTTTTTTTTTTTTTTTTTTTTCGTTTTTTTTTTTTTTGTGCTAATTGTTGTAGACTGTGCCCTGTATACTTTAGATTGATCCAGACTGGTACTGTACCCATATGCCCTGTATTCTTTAAATTCATCTAGACATTGACTGTACCCATATGCCCTGTATACTTTAGATTGAGCCAGAAATGAACTGTACCCATATGCCCTGTATACTTTAGATTCATCTAGACATTGACTGTACCCATATGCCCTGTATGCTTTAGATTGAGCCAGACATTAACTGTACCCATATGCCCTGTATTCTTTAGATTGAGCCAGACATTAACTGTACCCATATGCCCTGTATACTTTAGATTGAGCCAGACATTCACGGTACCCATATGCCCTGTATACTTTAGATTGAGCCAGACTGGTACTGTTCCTATATGCCCTGTATTCTTTAGATTCATCTAGACATTAACTGTACCCATATGCCCTGTATACTTTAGATTGAGCCAGACATTAACTGTACCCATATGCCCTGTATTCTTTAGAAACATCTAGACATTAACTGTACCCATATGCCCTGTATACTTTAGATTGAGCCAGACATTACCTGTACCCATATGCCCTGTATACTTAAGATTGATCCAGAAATTAACAAAGGACATAAATCTTTTTACTATGTTCTTGTTTATACACCCAAAATTAACCTTCGCGTTTTCTGTCATCAATATACATCGTTTTTTTTTCCTAATATAGTTTGCCTTTACGTACCTGTTGGTAATTTTTTAGCATTGTTGATATGGCAAAGTGCAAATATCAAAGCATTAGAAAATGTCTCAATCAAAAAAGGAACAAGTTATATACAAATAAATTTTCTGTTATATCAATATATCAACACTGATGTATGCAAACGTTCCGCCGGTTGATTTAGGTCTTTCTCTATAATGAAATGTAATATTATTTTTTATAATCATTTCACATTGGTCGTTTGTTTTGTAACTATTTTGCACTAAGGATTTTAAGTCCCCGGTAACATGAGAAACTGTCTTTGAAATCTGAATACCTTCACTGATATTAAATATCTTAAATACTATTTCATTTCTTCTTGAACCTGAATGACATATTGGAAAACAAGAGAGATTGGTCACATCCTTAATGTAAGCTTTTCTTCAAGAATGGTGGCTTATGTTCTTGTCAAAGAAAGATATCCTATAAGTGCAGAGTTGTCTTTGTAGATTAATAATGGCACAAGATGTAGAACTGGCTATACTATTCATTTAACAGGAGAATGTTTCTTTGCTTTGGCAAAATATTTATCGAAATATAAACAACTCATCAGTTCTGTTAAAAGTTAATATTAAACTAACCTAAATCATACGTCATTGTCAATGATGCATGCACTCACTAAATAGACTATGAAGTAAAAGTATATTTCCAAACTTTTCAACGTGCCTTTCTTTAGCATGACACATTCACAGTACAGACTAAATATACAGTTTTGATTGATGCATTATCCATCTCATTGACATAAGAAATGATTACATTATTTTCCAAAATAAAAAAGTTCAAACAATAGCATTGTTCATTTTTGTAAATTATGGCAATAATATAAAATAAAAAGTAAAAAATGGTTTCTCTACATAAGATTTTGCCTAAAAGTTTATGACTTCTCCAGTGACTGTCTTCATCAAGTCTGCTGTTTCTGTATACCGTTCTATTTCTAATATTTATTCTATATGTACCCACCTACATCTTTGTGCTTAAAAAAATACTGCAGCATTACATTGCTTGGAATCAGTTGTATACCATCCATGTCCTTGCTTTTATCTCTGTTGACATTTTCAGCAAAACTGTAATTTATTTTTGCTGAATAATTTGCCTTATTTCCTGGTTTGTCAAGTGGTTGGTTATCGACGCTATTACTAGGTAAACTGCATAATTACAGCATCATGAACAATGTTGATGGTTTGCCATTGCAATCAAAATATCGATGTGATTATCATTCCACGCGTTGCATCTTATCTCATGAATGTCATATACGGCGGACCAAAGACAAAGGTTACTATATGACTTGGACAGTTTCTCTAGTGTGAGATTTCTCACTGCAGTTTACATATTATATCGATGGATTATCAGCTGGGCTTAATTGTAGTGACGACACAAGTCAATTAGCATTAATGAGCAGCACTGAATTTCGCGTCGCATCTTAAACTATTTGAAAGGAATAAGTTATGCAGTATTTGCCGCTCTGCTACTGGCGAGATTAAAGAAAGCTCTGTCTGTAAAATACCTACATATCAGGAGTTACCATCTACATCGCAAATAAAAGTATAACTCAAAAGCGCAAAGTAATTTATTGACAATAATGCTTATACCGTCACTATATGAGGTAAGTTTTAATTAGACAAATTGGTGCCTCGAAAGTAGAGCACCCGTAGAGGATATGAGTCAGTATTTGTAATATTATTTTCAGTGCCGGCTGCGAGATGATCATCGTATATATAAATGTGTGGAATAAAAATTTACGTATCATTGGAAGGAAGAAAGTAATATGTATTTGCCAGTTTCAATGCAAGTAGAGTGAAAATTCAGGACAAGCGTCAAAATTAAAAACTCAAATAATACAGTTAAAGCTACGTGTGAAAGAGTGATTATTAGTTAAACTTTCCAATGTTAAAAACCTCATATTTTTTGTTTTCATTAGATTCGATTTAGTTTTAGCATAGGCATACCCCCATTTTGTTGGTTAAACTTTCCTGATTATTGTCATTTTGTGTGTGCCAGTTCAGATCTTGTCTCTGAAGGGTCATAATTAAATAAGAAGTCAACCAAGTTCAAATTCAGTATGAAATGAGACTTCCAAAGAACATGAGAATCATAGAGCTAAACACTGAGAAGCTTTTGACTAAATTATGTCATGAATCAAGAGGAATATGTTATTGAAAGTCACGACGGTGATGCAAAATTGCTTGTTGGTCCGCAAGAATTGTATCCATTCTACGCGAATTAAGGTCATTCGCGTAAACTGAAACTATATAATCAGTCAATCAAAATACTAGGAACAAATATTCTTAGTAGCTTTTGTGAGTAGAAGTTGACATTCATGCTTGATCAAACCCTGAAGCGTGATTGGGAAAAACAGGAAGTGTTGTCACTCTCAAATATGCACACTAAAAGCACTGAAGTCAAACGAAACAAAAAGTGCATTGCACACTATTTTGAGTTTTACCTACATTTTCAACCAATCATCTACCTTGGTTTTGTAAGCTAAAGCTTCATGTAATTCCGAATAATGTGCACTATGAACTCTTAATCATTAAGAGCACTCAACAGAGTTCAACGATTTCCGTAAGGAAAATCGGCAGCCGCGCAGTTCCAGAATTAGAAAAAGCACACATCATCATACACATATGCAATTGTGTTTAGTTAGCATTACACATTCTACAGAAATAAATGAAGTTCTACCTTAAAATTTCAGATCTGAAATGCAACGGGCAGAATAAGCTTCTTAAACTTGTCAGGTGTACGAGAGAGAGAGAGAGAGAGAGAGAGAGAGAGAGAGAGAGAGAGAGAGAGAGAGAGAGAGAGAGAGAGAGAAAGTCTGCAAATCTTACGGTTGTGTTCGAAACAATAAACACTTATAACTCAAGTGAATATTCAGTTTAATTAATCGTTTTATTGTTCAAACAGTCATAACAATTTTCCCATTTTCACAATTATCAATTTGTTTCCACAGAGTTGGAAACAAATATGTTCAATGTTTCATCGTCAAAATCATCATTTTTTTACATTTGAATGTAACTTTTCTCCAGAAAAAAAGAAGAAAAAACAAGATGAATTCTCAACAGCAATCATACCAACAGGAAGATGTATGGATTTGACATCTTTTCTATCTGGTTCATTTGCTAATGGTGGTTCCTGGGCATTGCAAATATTCTTTAATATGGAAAATTGTTTTCTGTGGAATTTGTTTACAGCTCCTCTCCCGTGTTCACTTCTACTTGTTAACGCATTGTCCAAGAATGTTTCATTGTAAACAAGTAGTACAAAACGTTACTCTTGCTAAATGAGTCTTGATTGTCCTTCATTTCATGTAAAAACAATAATTTCCATTAGAGTAATTAAATTTAATTTTTATAGCATATCTTCAGAAGCACTTGTGGGAATAACTAAATGTTGAGTGTCAATTGTCATAAGCTGTGTTGCGGATGGCGGCTCGGCACTCGAACTATCTTCAACATCATCCCAAAAAGTCCATATAACTAAGACAAAATCTGAATCCATTTTTTGCAAATATCTGACACACTGTCGCAGGTACACGTTCACTTCTCTTGGGGACCTTCATCAGAATGACCCTTTGGCCCCAAAACATCTTCACTTTTCATCGTTATGTGCATAACTCATCCCTCTGCCTAGCTGCCCGATCGCATATTTCACGCAGAGGGAAGTGTACATATAGGTTAAATGCTAAATCAGTTAGAGGTATTAAGAGAATTCTTAACAATTAAGGAACCCGGTTGTTCGCTACCGGGCCCTCCTTTGGATTTCTTACTTGTTAAGAGTTTTCTGAATAAACTCTGACTAATTATAAGAAATCTTGCGCAATCCCTCGACTTTTCAATTGTGAAGAAAAATCTACTGACCTCCCAATCCTTGCTTGATATGATCGTTATTTAAGTTAGTTATAACCTAATAGGTATAGAAATGCAAGGAAGTCCATAAATTACCATTGATAGTCATAAATTATGTTTTAAGCATCAACTGAAGCTAATTTATAAACGCATGTGACCGATGGACGCAGTGACGCTAACTCTCGAAAACTCCTCTATCCACACCCTGCTATGTCTTTAACAAAAGCGAAAACTCCTCTTTCCACACCTTTTAACAACAATATGTTATTTTACTCCCAATGATGAAACATGCAATAATTACTTTTCCATGCACATGAGTAGTTCGTATTTTATGTTAGTCACGTAAATGTGAATATGAATCTGTGTACTACAGTATCTTGAGTACTTTGATTATATATTTTCGCACAGAGTAGCCCTTTACAAAATGAAAGTCTGAATAAATATAATGCGGTTCTATTTGTAAATAAACTAAGCGAGATTGCATTACAATAATAGAACCTGCATAATTATTAAGAATGCACATCTCTCAAATTCAGCATCTCTCATAATTTTGAGTAGCATCAATGCTGTAGATATTACCTTCAGTCCACAGACAGTTATCAATCAGTATCATTAAATGATCTATAAATATAATCAACGTCTATAACGTCTATATCTATCAGTTTGATTCGCTACTTGATAAAACTGAACTAATTCGATAATGAAATAGATAACTGATAATGATATGAGACTTCAAATAATGGACTTTTGCACTAAATTGACCTTTGACCCCAACATTTGCCCTTAATAGGCACTATCCAGCGTGGCATCCGCCCCTGTCATTAATGGTACCCCATGGAGAATCAATGAAGAATGGATGTCAGCTTTTACTAAAAAAATATGCCATCAAGAGTATTTTCAAACTCATGGCTGGCCGACTCCAAGATTAAGCCTGCACGCTAATATTTACCGCCGTAAAAACAACCTTAGCATAAATATCCAAAGTATAAAATAACTCAATTAAAAGGATGTTTACATTATTGTTCTTAACATGGCCAATAGTTAAAAGCAAACATATTCATGACAATAATACTTGTCATTCCGTGGGAAAGGCATACTACGTTTGATGCAATAAAACTTGTTGGCTTGCTCTCTGAAGATATTCATCTTTAAAATATAAAATACCTTTTCGTATCTTGTGTTCACCACAAAAGGTGATTGCATTCTATCATACATTTACAAAGTCACAGTTACAGTAATTTTTGTTGGGCCATACATGCCATGAAACAAGCAGTAAGCATGATTAATAATTTGACGATTTAATTGGAAATTATTTGAAGTAATTTAAGAGAGTTGTCTGTCTGTTACGGAAGACCTAAAAAAAAAAAAATCGCCAGCAACTACCTGTAGAAAAATACGTCAATGTTATAATAGTGTAGATATTTGAGTTACTGGTGCTACTCAGCACTGAACCGAACTGAATGAGATATACATTGAGACAAAGCTTCTCATTCGGCTTATCAACTTTCCCCGGTGTGAATTATCCAATCGATAGATGGGTCTGATCTTGATGACGACATAGACGGGTCGACATTGACTGGCAACACTGGGTATTCTTTATCATCAATAAAGGAATTTAACATAGTAAGCACCAGTTTCGTAGTAATTAACATCACGGGACTGGCCAGGGTGTGCTCCTTATTCGGCCAGTCAGGAACACTTGGTAGAATGTTGACAGCGACGCTTCCACTGTAAAGATTAATTTACAGGTAAAGCATCCACAGAGAATATTAAACATCATTGGATGTATTAACTGCACAGTTACCGCGAGATATATATCGCTCTAGTATCTGTGTATTGGAATGGCATCAAGGCTACAGAAAGATGAAGACTGTGTTTATCTGACAAGTCAAATCAAAGTGAAAATTGTAAACATACATCAAGAATAACTCCCAAAACTTTAAACTATAAAAGATTTCTCTTGGCAAAGGAGTTATCAACTTAATTTTGTTAGATAAAAAATATGAATAATGAAACATACGAGGCAACATGAAGGAGGATACTCAACACGAAAGTTGTTCTAATTTCTTTTGTGAGTGCCTACCCTTACAAAAAAAGAAATTTTGCTTGGGCACACGTTTTTTTTTTGATTTCGTGAGGAATTAATACATTCATGTACGCAATCTAACACGCGTTCCAGGTAAATGGGGTCATATTTAAGTTTTCACATAACATAAATATCTCATGCATTCTTACCTTTAAAACTGCAGGTGAATATAACAACTAAACTATAATGCTGATATAGTATACAGTATATACAGGTATAAACTTGATACATATCTTACGCATTTACTACACTTTGGTTAATATAAGGCTTTTTTTATAGATTTAGAGAGTATGGGTGCTCACCTGATGGATAAAGAATACGAAACTTGTAATGATATTTAGGATATTCAACTGTTCGAACAGACTACGTAGAACATTTCCTGATTTAATCTTGAGAGAAAAGGCTACCTTGGAATCCTAGTCGTGACACACGGTGTCGACTCAGAGTGGAGAAAAAAGTTGAGGACTGATATCTAGGATGACACGGCATGACTTTCTTCTATTACCTTTGTTCTGATATTTTTTTCAGATGGATTGCAAAGTCTCTTATTGATTGTCCAAGAAAAAAGGTCTTGGATGCTGCTGTTGTGAATAAATATGTTAAGCAGAAGCATAAGGTAAGAATATGTAAATATGTAATGATTTATATATTCGTAGCAACTAGCTTTTTAAAGTTACCCAATATAGCTGCTCTAACCTTTGCAAGCAAGAGTGGGAGTACTCTGGCTCTCTGTCTGTCTGTCTGTCTCTGTCTGTCTGTATGTCTGTATCTCTCTCTCTCTCTCTCTCTCTCTCTCTCTCTCTCTCTCTCTCTCTCTCTCTCTCTCTCTCTCTCTCTCTCTCTCACACACACACACACACGCCGAGTGCAAAGTATTTTGAAAGATTGTATTTATTGTTCTTTGTCCATCAGGAGCAATAAATACATATTATTGCAATTGACACATTGGTTTTACTGGGACAGTTGAATAGGTAGTCCAAAATTACTTGCTCATAATAAAACTCTCAGTGTGTAGACATACAATAACAGTATCGTAAGATATATCACATAGTGGCGTGACACAAATGACTTGATAATGCATGTAGTGTTGTTTATTAGCACGGAAGGTTGCATTACCATATTGCTAAGGGTATAATCAATGTTAAACTTCTTTTTTGTCCTCAGAGAAGTTGGTGGAAAATAGTTTCTGCAAGGGCTCGATTTAGATTTAGACTTTACCACGCTTTTCCAATGCTATATCTTTTGTCACGTCGCTTGATGTTCCTTCTTGTTTCTTACGAAGAGATGTTTGAAATAAATATTCCATCCATATGTATCTCGCTCTTGTGCCAAAAAAAGGACAATTTCGAAAAACGAGATGGCAAAATTAATGCAAGTAAAGGACTTTAATTTGACAACTGAGATTTCATCAGCCTTTGAAAAGAAAGGCTTTAATAGAATACGTAGATGATACGCATTATGGATTTTGTAAGCAAATTTAAATACCTTGTCACAGCAAATTTTAGTCTATATATTTTCACACGAAAAGAAATTATTCTAACGCTGTTAAATTACCCAAAACAAGAGAAGATTGATCAATATTTGTAAAACATTAATCAAACGCCACCTGGCACCTCTCTAAACATGCATATCTGATTGTTAATTGATTATCACAACAATAATTAGATAACATCTTGTAGCCACTGGTATTGATTTATCATCTGAGTCTTTTGTCTATGGCAAGTTGATTGGCAGCAAAGAAATTTAATACATAATATAGTATGTTTACTCACATATTTTTGATATTTTTTTCTAAGCGGGTGGTAGACTTTGCACAAAATATATGATCGTTAATCAGAACATTCGCCATTTGGCAACATTTAGAACAGTTCATTGGTGGCACCTCGTTCCAGTAGATTACATATTAGGATCAAGAATGTGTCATTATTACGATAATGATGTATTTGTTTATTTTACATATAGCTAAACGAAGAATGCTGTTGGAAATATAAGCCTAATAGCTAGAGAAAAAACTGTCTCATATCGAACAAAAGTGACGTCAAGAAGTTAAGACGAAGGTCATTCCGAAAATGCTCGTCGATCAAGCCATTGTCAATCTTATAACTTTTTACCCTATTTCGTATTAGGAACCCGCAATATAATTCTATTACAGCAATTTTAAAAAAAATAATTGTGAATACTTCTCTGCCAGTTTACATTGTATATGTATTTCAAACGTCATTTTTTAACCCATAGATATTATTATATTTAACTGCTCTCTCTCTCTCTCTCTCTCTCTCTCTCTCTCTCTCTCTCTCTCTCTCTCTCTCTCTCTCTCTCTCTCTCTCCATGAATCACACGCTTCTCATTCCCTATGAACGAAATATTTATGTGCGGAAGAATTTTCAGTTTCCGGAGAGATCATCTGCCATGCATGTAGCAAGTTAGCCAGCAAATGAGAGTTTTTTCACCCTTTCCCAAGAAGCGGGCTTTGGATTTC
The DNA here is from genome assembly GCA_029931535.1 of Margaritifera margaritifera. Classification (NCBI taxonomy): domain Eukaryota; kingdom Metazoa; phylum Mollusca; class Bivalvia; order Unionida; family Margaritiferidae; genus Margaritifera; species Margaritifera margaritifera. The sequence goes on along the minus strand of JAQPZY010001696.1, from coordinate 13,152,537 downwards.
AAAAGAGCATGTAATTTATCCAAAATATTCGAGTCGCACATCAGTGAAGAACGAGACCTACTGAAATATTCCTTTTTTTTGCGAATGTTATTTTTTAAAAAATAATGAGATATGTTGCTTTCTAAAAGACTAAAGGAACAAACCATATAAAACCTTCAACTGACAACACCACTTAATATTGCTTCATTTAAACCTTTGAGTTCTTTTGTAAATGATTATATTATCAGCTGACATGATTTTATTGTAGTCATTTTATGTATTTCATGCTCAATTCTACTTTAGGCATTGATGACTTTACACTCAATAAAATGTCAAAATGATTTTACCGTATATACTCGGGTATAAGCTTATTCCAAATCCAAACAACATTAACCCTGGTCTGCTGTCGCATAATGCGCCGGCAGATCAGGGTATATGTTGTTTGTTCTATTGATTAGTCATTACAAACTGCATAGACCCAGATCTGCCGGCGCATTATGTGACGGCAGATCTGGGTCTATGCAGTTTGTAGTTGGTACCGATTTATACACGAGTATAGACGGTAATTAATAACTACACTGAAAATGTCCGGTATAGACATTAGGACTGGCTTCGTCAAATACTACACACTCATTAACTGCGTGGTGGTATGACTTGTTGACTTGGATCAACGTATCATATGTAACTGCGATCTTAATCTTAATATCATTATATTTATCCTGAAAGAACAAAGTACGATATGAGTGCACGATCATATTCTAAATTCAAGACCCCGTTTTTTTAAACATTTGTACTGTAAAAGAGCAGTACGATTTTTGATGCTTGACGATATATATGATCATAGCATTGCAAAATAAGTCACATGGACTTGAATAAGTTAAGTTAACGATCACCAAGTTAACTGGAACCTATAATCGCCGCCAGTCAAGTTGCCTTCAACAATAAGAAACAGTACAATGCATCACATGCGCAGTGAAGTGAAATTATAAATAAATGATTTTTATAGAAAGGCCTCTTGCATGGTTTCCTGGTAACCGTTCATTAAAATCGACCATTATATGGTAAATATAAAAATAATAATGACATTGAACAAACTATAACCAAAAAGAAACCTGCAATTTTCACGAGCAATTTGTTTAGGTCGGCAAGCAATGTCGCAGAATGTAACTGCTAGGTCAGATTATTTCCTAAAATACACAACGTGAAAGAGTTACCACGATCGATCATAAATGTTATTGCAAGTTAAATATACAACATAAAACAGGTTATTAGTATAATCGAAATGAAAATATCAAAACGAAGTGGTGACCATAGAAGTTTGCGTAAAATAGAAACCATGAAAGAGTTACGACGATAACATTATTTCTTTGCAAGGTAAGTGTACTACTTAAAATAGATAACTATGATAAAATAGATGATAACTATGATTGAATGAAAAGATCTACATAGAGTGACCAAAAAATTACATTAAACATATATACATACCATCACTTATACCAAGGACCTGATTGCAAATACGAAATCGTATGTGAACGTAGCCTTCTATATCTCCGTTAGGTTCGAGCGATTTCATTACCTCAAAGTATGAAAGCTTTGCTCCATTGAAAGGTAGTGCAGAAATATAACGATGACCATGGTACAGTGTGACCATTTACAACTGAGTACTACTGTGTCTTCTGAAACAAGGCACAATATGAATAGATATAAAATATATCAGAAAAGTCATTACATGTTTTCGTCAAAGGTTTATTTTTTTAAAAATAATAAGTGTTCCTCAATGAGTGCCTTTCACCTGGATAAAAGGATTAAATAATGACGATGAAACACTTTTCATTAAAGATGATAATACAGGCTAATATACGTTAATTTTCACATCATTCAGATTTTATTCACATCATTCAGATTTCATTCACATCATTCAGATTTCATTCACATCATTCAGATTTTATTCACATCATTCAGATTTCATTCACATCATTCAGATTTTATTCACATCATTCAGATTTTATTCAGATCATTCAGATTTACGTTCTACAGTGTTATAAAGTCTCATATTATTTTTTGCTAGGTAACATTTTACTGAAATAATCTATCGTATTTGTGCTTACAACAGTTGGAAAGAAATTGTTGTTTCTCGTGTAATGCGCATTCTCTGCGTACGTATGTAGTTAACTAGAAATGATAAATAGAAAGTATTATTCGATTCTTTTATTCTCAGTTAAGCATGGAAAAAGGATTAAAAGTGATTGAAGTCTACCGTTTTCTCTTTGATTATTGATCAGAGCAACAATGTTCTTTCCTCAAGGTGCTTCTTGAGTTCATTAGCTTCATCTGTATTCTCAGCGGCGATAGTAAAAGCAGATAGTGGAGTGTATTTTATTCGTTTTGCAATGCCTGCTGAGTGACAGATCTTGGTCAGTAAGACTATAAAATATAAAACGAGATGAAATCTAAAAATTGGGAAAAACCTTCCTTTACTGAAATGACCTTATTTAAAGAAAGCGTTTAATACATCTTCAGGCAAATATTAGTATAAAACGTATGTAAGGATAATTGGATGAAAACAGTACATGTTTTGCACTATCGCCGATTTTTTCTTCTCAAGCTGTTTGCGGTGCAGTTCTTGTGATCTAAAACAAATATTCGGTCTACTCAGAGTTCCTCTTGTGACTATTATAAACAGTACGAATGCATGGACAAAATATTATAAATGCATAAAGCCGCGCTTTGCATATCTTTAAGCTAATGATAAAATGTGCAGTCTGATTGTTCACTATTAACAGCTTCCAATGATTGATACAAAGTGCAGTCTGGTTGCTCGCTATTAATAGCTTCCAATGACTGATATAAAGTGCAGTCTGGTTGCTCAATATTAGAAGCTTCCAATGATTGATATAAAGTGCAGTCTGGTTGCTCACTATTAATAGCTTCCGATGATTGATACAAAGTGTGCAGTCTGGTTGCTCACTATTAATAGCTTCCAATGATGGATATAAAGTTCAGTCTGGTTGCTCACTATTAATAGCTTCCGATGATTGATAAAAAGTGTGTAGTCTGGTTGCTCACTATTAATAGCTTCCAATGATTTATACAAAGTGCAGTCTGGTTGCTCACTATTAATAGCTTCCAATGATTGATAAAAAGTGCAGTCTGGTTGCTCACTATTAATAGCTTCCAACGATTGATACAAAGTGCAGTCTGGTTGCTCACTATTAATAGCTTCCAATGATTGATAATACTGTTGATACTATTTAATTTCTTAAGATCAATTTAGGGGAGAATAATCACGCTGTAGTCCGAAATTGCCCACTTACTGTCCCAGAATACCAGGTTGTCGTACGCTGTGTGGTCATAAATAATACATTCAGTCGATTACAAGATTCCTGTAATATATTTTCAGGCTTGCATCACAAAATGATTTTAAAATTGCAAAAATGTGCTCAGGGAATACCGACTTGTATCATACATTTTCTCCGTTCAGATGCAAAGGATAATTATACAGCAGGAGCTAGGACCGAACTTTTGAATGCTCCGATAGCATCCGGAATCTAACAGGAAATCTGTTTGTTTCAGGCGTTTGTTTCAATAATTGCTGATCATACAGAGAGATAAATGTTATGGATTATTTGTCAGCTTTTTTAATTGAATTTAGATTTGCAAAGTTATGATCAATATACGTGCAAGAGTAGTAAATTCCTTTCGAATAGACACATGAACGAAAATTACCTCAGCCTTGGATAAGTTTGATGCAAACTGCGTGATCATTAGGCTTATAGGAAAGTCTGAGAAAGCTTTCAGTAGTGAAAGAATACAACTGAAAGTTTCACTGGAAAACAAATTATTTACTTAAATGTTGATGAAAATACTTAGAGCCTGTGTGTCATATAAATATATAAATAAATATTGGTGTTCATGTTAAATAAAAACATTAAATCTATTCAAGGAGCCAACATCAATTGTTTAAAACTATGCTTCAGACTAAGCCCACATAATTACTTAAGACGCTTTCTGGTCGAGGTATCTATACTGAATAGAAGAAAATCGAAGAAAGAGATTTTTCAGCTTGTTGGAGATTCTGTCTCATACAATTTGAGTAGCCACGAGTGATACCAGTTCAAACACAATTCAAAATAAGAATGATTGGATGGAAACTATTCCTAATGATATTCACCCATTATTATTTTGGATATACATAATGCGCTATGAAGGCAGACGACTTTGACAAGTTCCTAGCATGATTTCTTTAATCAACTCTGTTTCTCGCTTTTTTTTTTTTTTTTTTTTTTTTTTTATTTTGTCGTGTGCCACTCGAACATTAACTGCGTATTGGTCTTGACTCCTCAAAACTGACACGATCATTGGTTTACAGGACTATGCCGCCAACTAACTGAAACCGCATCCTGTGTTTAGGTACAACCACATAATCAAATGACATATATATCCCGACAATTATAGGAGCAAACAATTTTGGAATAACATCTTAAAACCAGACTTTCCACATTATAACAGTGTCCAAATGTATCATTGGGAATGCACGGATTAAACTATTGTGGCGACTTAACAATGTATGCTACAAGATGATGAGCTTATAAATTCGGCAAATCGGAAGTTTTGTATCCCGAAGCGTTTTCTGAGAATACCATACATCACATCATTAAAAACTGTAAACAAGATCAATTGTGCATTCATGAAAGCTTGTATGTTTGTATTTATGCTTTAAATGAAACGATTATTAACACATTAAGGTTTTTGCGTGTATTTTCTTTCCTGACGAAACTTTTTTTCTTCAAAATATTCAACATCAAAATCACGAAACGTTAATTATAGAAGATACGTGTTCTATAAATGGGTTAAGGGTAAAAGAAGGGTATTATTAAATGGTACGATGAGCGTTGGTTATGCCTTGAAAGTAGGGCATGATTAAATGGAGCGAGGGCGCCTTTGTGTTCTTTTTATATCTTACCCCTTCCAAAGTCGCTTGGACATTTGCTTTGAAAATGTTTAACGTTTTGCAAAAAGTCACACTGATACCCTAAAATATATTTATTGACCAGGCAAGGAACCTTTAATTGAGAAACATAAGCTAAGTCTATTGTTCCATTTCTTTAAAATTTTCTGGATAATCAGATTCACACGATTTTCTTCCCTAAAGAAAAAAAAAGAAAGAAAGAAAATTCCAGGTGCCAACAGAGAAAACGCTATCAGTAGGAGATTGACTGAAAATACGAAAACAGAAATTGTGTTTATCAGCAAAGAATAGTTGGTAGGAAAAGAGAAAACATAAAAACAGAAAGTGTGTGTATCAGCAAAGAAGAGTTGGTAAGAAAAAGACCAAACATACATTTTTTATATAGCAATTTTCACACTTTAAGGTCCAAGCAATTCCATTATAAATATCTTCATTATTCCTTTCAAGTCCTTAAGAGAAAAGAAGAAACAGACGAAAAACGATTAAATATCATTCATTTTCTTAACTTTTTTGGATGGTACCAAAAAATAAGTTTACTTTTCAAAAGCAAAATGCTTCTCCATCAATGTTATTCTGTCAGTGGAATATTTACGTATATACATTTAACTACCAACGAAAACAGCTTTTTAAAACCACGAAAATTGATGACACGACACCAAATGAGTTTAAAATTTATATTTCATATATTTGTACCTAAAACCATGGTTTTTTATGTTCCAAACCATTTATTCCTGTAACTAAAATACGATTTCACCTAATGAATCATTGCATACGACATGAACATTTAGCATTTATCGGTATCGTATTATTCTTAGAATTTGGAAACATCCTTCGAGACTGAATAAGTGAGTTAAAGTCAACAAAATAAGGAATGTTGCATCAGTGGATAGTCTCAAAGGTCATTTTTAACTTGGATATGATTCGGTGTGCATAGATAAGGGGGTGGATTGTTCTTATATTTGTCAATGTAATATTGGAGTCATTATTGTGCCAAAAGGTCCCCCAGCAGCCTCTGTGGCAGAATTGTTTGATCGGAAAGTAATCCTGAAGCGTTTTTAAAATCCACTATGTAATGTAGTCCACAGACAAAAGATAGAAATGGCGAGTTGATGCTCTTCATACATTATTAAGAAGATTTTTATGACGTTGTGTGTCCCATTTCTGCGCTGTTCACACCTCATTTTGTAACGTTGACAAGCTGTATTTCCCCAGAGGTTTGAGACGGAAGGTTGATTGTGTACGTGGTTCTATCGTGTTTCAAACACACACACACAATAATATCTATTGTCCATATTCAATATAGGAAAACTACAATTGTTACAAAGTGGTCTGCAAGTTTTATTGTGTCCAAAAATCCGGAAATGTGTTTCTGTAATAATGTTTGGAAAGTGGGTAAAATGTCATTTTAGTTTTCTCAACCGCACGTTTATGCCAACAATATTCCTATTTTAAAAATAATAAAAAAGACTCATTGTCTTAAAGAACTTTGAAGGAGGCATTATGCTTGAACTAGTAAAAGAAATGAACAATTTGTCAATTTATCAAGAATGTATATCTGGTTATACAGACAGAATCAATCCAAAATTGCATTTTCCTTTATATGATAGAGCTGGAAATTCTGACACTTTTAGACCAAAGTTTCCATTTATCACACATTTAACATATTGAATAAGTATCAATGACAACATATCGTATTTTCTCATTATCATTACTTCCTGTTGTTTTCTTCAGTACGAAATAATTTAAAGTACAGACTATCTGTGCTGGTCTGTGCAACATTAAGAGAAACTAATATCCGATGTCACGGAAAGTTTAATGGTTTATTTCTTTTCAAAGAACAGTAAATATTTTAGTACCTTCTTTTAAAGGCAAATACGCCGGCCATCGTTTGGCCCAAATTCATGTCTATTTAATTGTATATTCTCCCAAATATGTGTTCTGTAAATTTTGCTACCCACGAACAGTCTGCAGCGCTGGTCTGTTGAACTATAGTGAAAACCCAGTTTATTTTAGAAATCACATGATTAAGTATCCAATCAAAGCTTATCTAGTATTTGGACTGATCCCTTGTTGTATGAAGTAAGCTGGGTGTGTAAGTATTAGTTAGACGATATGTGCGAGTGGGAGACCAGATATATGGTAGTCAGGGGCGACGAAAAAGGTATTGATAGAGAAATCGATGGAGCTTTAGCGCCTGCGTTTTCTCAGTCAATACCCTTTGAGTACTCATCCCAATGATATTGCTGGTATCACATGAAAAAGAATATTGTCTTAACAATTTACTGTATGACCGCAGCTTTTTCCGATTTTTGTATGATCAGCTTTTTTTTTTTTTTAACCGGGTCACATATATTTCACTTATGCGTCTCATTTTCAGCGTTCCCTGTTTTCTTTTTTTTTTCTTCCATCATACTAGTGTAGCCAATCAATTTTCACTGCTCACGTGATCATATTCGTGTCTCTGCCAAATCGCCAACACGCTATTTGTATATGTACGTTGGACACTGCTGTGATTCTGTTAGAACAAGAAGATTATTGCACATCATTTTGTCACACGTTTAGATCCATCTGGATGGAAGGGCTGGAAGTGAAGACATTATTTATAGTTATGGATATTCTTCAGTGGAAATGAAAGCAGTTTTTAAGGAACATATTCAGACAGTTTAATATGTAAATTTTACATGGTAACTTTACGCTGCTTAAGAAAAACTCCCATTATGTCATCTGCGGAGGGAAAATTGACTTGAAAGTGCAAAATGTTATAGCAGTCTAAACTAAATTTAAATATTACATGGCTTTATTTCTGGAACATATTCATACTGTGCTGGAATGAATTTTGCAGAATTTAAATTTTCAATATATTGCCAAGATATGTCAAACTCAATATAAGTAAGAGTATCATATAGAATATTTCTGGATTTCATACGTGGAGAAATCGCTTCTTTTGCAATATGATGTTTTCTTTCATTCTTTATTTTCAGGATAACCCAATAAATACAATCAATTTTTAGTGTCCATCATTTCCTTATATTGGCTGAATCTATTTAGAAAAACTATGCTCCCACCCACACCCACCTCTCTCTCTCTCCCATTGTAATCTACATTGTTCTTCACATTTATTCATGTTTGTCTGGTTTTGGGGTTTTGTTGTTGTGGTTTGTTTTTTTGTTTTTTGTTTTTTTTTTTGTTTGGGGGGGGGGGTTGGAGGGGGCACAATCTCATGTATACTTTCATGATTCATATACAGGATGGCACGATATATTCCAACAATTATTAATTTCTCCTTTTTATGTTACTTGTAACGTTCTTCAACTTCGGTAATGTACTCTCTCTCTCTCTATCTTTGTCTCTCTCTCTCTCTCTCTCTCTCTCTCTCTCTCTCTCTCTCTCTCTCTCACACACACACACACACACACACACACACACACACACACACTATTCTCTCACATTGTCATATAATTGTGTTATAGATCTATTCAACCGGACACTGTAGACAGTGTCTAAACGTCATTAATCAATATTGTACTTGATCAAGCCCATCCGTAGAATACAAGTTAAATTTAAAGCACCGCCTATCAGTGGGTTACCAGAATTTACAACACGTGCAAGATCTGACGAGAAAGCCGCTGTCATACAATAATTATTCGTATTGCTTGAGCTTTCCTCACAACAACTCATCTATTAAAATCGATATAATATTAGCTGAGCCTTATTCTAGTGACAACATATGCATATACCATTGATTGATAGCTACAGCTCTTCATACTAGTCAAAAGTGGTATCATTAGACATCAGTCCTATAACTCTTGCCTGCAAGATATATACGAAGTTTGAATGCGTCGTATTGGAGACACCGGTGGCAGGTCTGTGCTCAGAACATAAGACGGGCACTCCTGCGGTAGTGAATTAAAAATGTCGCTTTAAATGTTTCAATATAAATTAGGTAGTATGACACAAATCCAATATTTTAGAGGTAAAGACTCGCAGAATACTGATAACATTTAGAATGACAGTTTGGGCAAGATTAGAGACAGCGAAAATTAAACAAGTTTTCTTTCGACAGAAGAAAATCCTACTTTAATGACATACAAATAGAATATAAAGAGACGTAATCACCGACCTGCTCGACAAGTTTTATGCGACATTATAATGTTAGTACTTACTTCAAAGATTCAAGTTTAATATATATATATATAAATATATATATATATATATATATATATATATATATATATATATATATATATGTATGTATATATATATATATATATATATATATATATATATATATATATATATATATATATATATATATATGATGTTTATATAATATTATAAATATTTTAGGAAATTATAAATGTTTCTTGACTTTAATATTTGCTTAAACCTTAATGTTAACACTAATGTTGACATGTTTAGCTATTGTCCTTGAATTAGGTTGTTTACTTAGTATTTGAGTTCAATGAATTGTTTTGATAAACAAGTTGTTGATTCAGTTGGAGGTCAAGGTTGATTTTGTTTACATATAAAACTAGAATTTCTCTTAGAGGTGTGTGTTAAGAGTCACATACACCATAATATTCTAGAACATTCTGTCATGTGACCAATCTTTATATATACCATGTTTAGTGGACAGTTTTTCAGTTTCGACCTTAACATCAGTCTATTAAAGAGTTATTACAGTTGTGAAAAATCATTCCATATTCATAGAGAGGAATTATTTAAAATATTCATTGGATTATAAAAGTGTTCATAAACTTTTGGATTTTTGATTTGGAATTGATGATTTTGGGATTTATGTGAACTTATTCAAAGATATTCTGGCGTACTTCATTTTGGCACATCAGCACAATAAATACTACACATCAGTTCAGTAAAGAATATTGGCACATCAACACATTCAAGGATACATTTATTCATTCAGAACATTTAGGACTAGTGATTAGGACACTTAGGATTATTGGATTATTTGGATTTTAATTCACATTACTGTAAGTGTCTTTGATTTTCATTTTGTATTGTATAGAAATAAATTGCTTGTTAATTTTGACATGATTTATTGGTTTAACTTTCTTTCTGTTACATTTTTCTTAAACCACAGAGTCGTAACACTATATATATATATATATTGAAAGTAATATCATGAGTTGCATGCGGAGAATATATCACACTGCATGAAATCTAGTGCGCTCCAGATTATCGAAAGATCCATAATTTTGCTATATGAATTCCAATATATAATTTATAGCTCTCATAAGAACAAAAAGCTAATCGAATTGTTTCATACAACTATAAAATTGCACAATACTAGCATGCCATGTTCGATACAAGAAATTGAAACTTAAAACAAGAAACCAACAAATATTTAGAATTTGTTAAGTAATTTATCTTAATTTACCTTGATAGGTTCAGTGCTCATTAATAATTACCTAGTGATTTAAGATGAAAGAAGACAGTGCTAACACTCAGCCGTATGTTACTTGGAACACGGACACTTCTATTGTACTATCTATAAAAATATATTATAATTTGTATACAGAGCGTGAAAACATCACAAAGACTCGGAGGCAAGACGTTTGTGGATGCTGTAGATACAGTGCGTGTTATAACCACTCTATAATAGTGGATTAACTAATTGGGTGCTGTACATACAGTGCGTATTATAACCACTCTATAATAGTGGATTAACTAATTGCGTGCTGTAGATACAGTGCGTATTATAACCACTCTATAATAGTGGATTAACTAATTGCCTGCTGTAGATACAGTGCGTATTATAACCACTCTATAATTGTCGATTAACTAATTGCGAACATATTATTTCGATTGATATTATAGTTTTAAGTATACTAAATGTGTGGCCGTGAATATAGTTTTTGAAACCGATAATTTTGGATGTATTCATCAACTGTTAGAATGCAAGATAAGAATATGCACGTAAATTCTTTGTTTTGTGATTAATTTACTAAAGCAGCAGTTCTAGCAAATTGACTAACACAACTGTCCCATTAATCAAGAACACCTGTACGTTTTACGCCCTCTTTTAAATAATTGTATTTAGTAAACTTGCACTGTCATACTTAGCACCGAGGGAATATTATCCAATGCAAATCAGCGATTTATTTCCCTATTGACAGAATACGAATCAACCTTTCACGGTCATATTTGTATTTTGTTAATATGTAACTATCAGCGAATATAAATCAGACATTTAATGAAGTGTGACGGTTCTAAAGCACAGATAAATGGTAGTAAGTTGGGTCATGAAATATTAAACAGGAATCACAATGTTCATAATGTTCTGTCTGTTGGACAGTATTATCATATAACTTCCTGTCCTTTCTTATATCAGTAGAAATTAGTTTCTGAGACATCATCGGCTAGTAGCAGACCCTACTCACTGGATCTGACAATGTATTTTGTATCTTGTTGGATAAGCAATATATATCTACACAATATATATTGGAAAAGATCTTTAACCATATGAATTATATCTCAGAATAAAAAATGCTTATTTCATGAATCTTCTCAGATTCTTTGCATGACTATAAACATCTTTGCATGACTATAAACAGCTCAAACTGTCATTAAATAAACTTGTATTCAAGCATAAAGAAGAAGAAAAACATTTAATTATTGGCGTTAAGGTGCTCGATGGCCCCACGGATAATAGTTTATGGTTTCAAGAGGTGTTTGCCATTGATAGCCGCAAGAACTCATTCTGCATAGTCATTCAACGTATATAAATCTGTTTTCAAACATACACGTGAAAATTATAGACCAGTGTACATTTTCTGCGAGGTGGAACAATGGTTTCTTTATTATAGGTCAAAGGTCATTTTGAGGTAAGGCTACAATGCGATTAAAGGAGTATTCCTTTGAATATTTAATGTTTAAAAACTCAAATGCACGAATTAAGTACGAATTTTGGACTAATTTTGGTATCATTTCACAGTAGTCATAAATGTACACTCAACGTCCTGACAAATGCATTATTGTAATGTATAAGCGTCCAAATTAATTCTAAGTGGACGATGTTTTAGCCTCCAACTCCCTCCCCCCTCCATCCACGCCCCGGTTACAACTAAAAAAAAAAGCTCCCGATGGCGCCCCTCCCTCTCCCGGCGCCCGGGAGAAATTGTCCCCCACTGACACACACACACACACACACACACACACACACACACACACACACACACACACACACACACCGTCGCGCCGCCACTGCCTGAATGGCATCTGACTTTTCAGACTCGTCTATACGTAAAACACATGCTTATTAAAAGTGACGATTGAAGTGCCAATCTATGCATTATAACATCCTCAGATTACTCTGAACAACTGTTACACAATCAATAATTTATCAATAGCAACCTGATTCTACAGTGAGCTTGCTTGTTAATTGATAATAATGGCATACTTATTTCGTTAAATGGCTTTTAAACAATATTGATTTTGCCTTACGTGCCTTTGACATATTCCAATGTTGAGAAATAAGGTAATAATACAATTATGATCAACTGTATTCCAAACTTCCCGATAAAGATCTATTGAAATCTTATTCCCCTGAATTGACCAAGTCATTTACTAGAAAATTTACATAATATTAACAATATCATAAAAAGTATCGAAAAATATGTAGCCAAGGAAGAGTAAAGTTTAGAGCACTATATATAGTCGTTATGAGGAGGACATTGCATATTTTAGTAGCACTTAGATAAGGCAATACATAGACCTAACTCCATCAGTACTTCTAATGCTGGTATAAGAATGTGTCATTATGTAAGTACTGTCTAAAGATGTAAGAGAATCCAGGTGTTTTCTCTGTGCACATAGAGCATTGCTTATTTTGAATTACGGGACCGAAATGTATACTTAAATGACTTAAATTAATTTAATGCAGCACAATCTTACAATAACTGTGATCCCCGTATGCTTATCGTCATGTCCCCTGTCTGTTGTGCAAATATTAAGCGTTTACTCAATCTACCTATTGTATGGTTATTGTGATGTTTTCATTGTGATTAGAAAAAATCTGTAGATTTATATTAACCACTTGTTTTCCATGTCCTTTTCAATCACAATCATTTGCTTCTACAGCATGACATAAATTTTTTGTCTAATTACCATCTAGTGACACGAGGACCCTATTTCTCCCATTTACTAGTTCGCTCAAGTGCATTTTGCTCTCTCTGCATCGCACGATAACATAGAGACAACTTTCACTTCACATGAATTGTCACTATTATTGGGCCATTGTTGCAATGTGCGTGTGGAATAGGACTAAATATTGAGATATCATTCATTTTATATGACCATTCGTCAACTTATACCAGTGTACTAATAATATATTATCAAGGAGCAATACAAATAAATTTCACCTTAAGGCTTATATATTGTGTTTGTTAACTTCAGTTGCTATTAAACTATCCGTTGGACGGTTTCAAGAGCTTTTTCAGGAAAATAAATGTCACTTAGTGTTTAGTGCGCCTGCAACCCACAAGACCCCCCCCCCCCCCCTACTGTTACAATACGCTACATGCAAGAAGTAAGTATATTTGGTATTGTATACATCACCTGCTCATCAGCTGGACTGACTCTGAAGGATAGCTTAAATAAGTCGACATGGTTGATTTCGTTTCGGTGGGGGCCTGCATAACAGTTTACATTAAGCGCAGTGATACAGTGACGATTATAACGTTTCAGATACAACAGAACAGTACACTCTCAAGAAATAGTGCGATGAACAACAATTATAAACGAAAACATGTCAAGACCAGCAAACTCCCATATTTTTTAAAAACTCTATGACCAGATATATCAAGGTCATTTCAAGTTACTTGGCAAAAGGAAAGCTTTTTTTAACGCAACTGCTAACTCTATGGACAACTAAAGTTTGTAGGACCAGACATCAGATCCGGTAAAAGTATGAGTTATTGCCTGATGTACAAAACTGTATCATGTCTCTCCCTTTTATTGGCTTCTCGAAGAGTAAAAAGGACATCAATCGTTTTTAGGATGCACTGCAATGTATTGGATCAGGACTATACTGGGTAAGCAACTCGGCCCTGGACTTATCTGCCAGGACAGGCTCTGGCAGGGTTTTGCTCACACCAGTAAAACACCGGTAAAAACGGATTTTTTTGACGGCCAACCGGGATTTGTCCCGGTATGCCCAATGGCCAGTACATCACTGTATAGGATTTAAAAGCTCTTGCTTCATTGATTGTATATTTTGTAAATAGCAGTTTAAAGATTAATTTTGAAGCACACACTCACATACATACACACACACATATATATAACTAAATAAATAAATATATATATATATATACAACTGTGTATATATATATGTGTGTGTGTATATATATATATATATATATATATGTGTATATATATATATATATATATATATATATATATATATAATATATATATATATATATATTACTGTGTATATATAAAATTTATATATATATATATATATATATATATATATATATATATATATATATATATATATATATATATATAAGTGCATGTTAGGAATGCGGACATTTAAGATAATTTCCTCCTGATACAAACCCCTAGCCTCATCTAAATAAAGATTCCGCAGCGTGTTCGGTACCGCATACAAGTGTTCGATGGTGTATCGTTATCATAGACAGAAATGTGGGTTTATGTGTGGAAAAACGTTACATTAAAAATATCTTTCTCTACAGTAAGCTATCGATTGTATTATTCATCAAGTATTGTTTTTAAGTTGTGTTACTCTTAAAATGTGTACCTATAAAGCTTAGTACGTTTAAAGAATAAAAAAAAATCCCTAACTTGCACCGCGTTTTAGTTCAGCTCCACTACATAAACAACTTCGGATTGGCAAAAAGTATTATATTTTAGGTGCCCGGTTGGTTCTATTACATTCTAGAAAATTTTAAGCCACAAGAATATCATATACCGAATAACAACAAATATAAGATGGTGAACGTTTCCGCTCTTGAAGAAAGTCTTTATTTTGCGGTAGCTGGAAGCTGTTGGAAACGTGAACTTTCTGCATTCAGCTCTCGAACAATATTAATCAAGTATGCAGCTTTGCAATGGCTGAGTTCACAACGATCCATTAAGTCGAGAGCAGACTACGATAAATGATACGCTTCCATTAGGTATCACCTATTGGATTTCATGCTACCAATTGAAAGGTCTTTAAATTTGCTATAAAATCATATATGCAATATTGTAATCCAATAAAACAGCAAAGAATGATTCATCAAGTCGATGCTAATTTTCATATAACTATAGTACCGTAAAACAGATCGAGTACTGAATGACGGATTAAAGACACTTCCAATCAATATCCGCCGTCTGTGACTCAATCCTCAAATTGAGTTTCCCAGGAAGTGTACGTGCTCTCCTTATGCGCTGGTCACTTTGACGATACCACGGGACATAATGGGTAATTTTGAAAGTTCCCATTGTTAGGATAATGCAAATGATTAATATATATTGGACACATATACACACACAACTTCTCTTTGTAAACACTCATCATCAAACCAAGTGCAGAATGTTACAGACAGTTGCACAGCACCTAAATACCAGTGTCACGGTTGAATGTTTGTGAGTAAAAAGTTGTTTATAATCGTGATTTTTTGTTTGGCTTGCGCTTAATCGCTCTTTTCATCCGCGTGGTAACTCTAACACCTGATTGACACAATCTCTGTATTGGACGCTTTTGTGATTCAGTTCACTTTGGATACTAATGTACATGCCTTCTTATACCTGCTAATGAAGCTTTCAAAATAGGGTCTATCGTCAATTTCTGTTCTAATTTTAAGAGACGCCTCCTGCGTTTGCCAGTCAATCGCACGACAACGTAACAAGATTTCCGATGCAAATCGAACTTTCCCAACTTTTGATGGTTTTGAAACGAAATTCATCCTTGTCTGAACGTGAATTCGACAAAACTAAAAGCGAAGTAAGCAAGGTACATTTTTTCCATGGCATCCTAAATCAGGAATGTAACATTATAGCAGACCTGTAGCGTACTAACGTGGAGGGGGGGGGGGCGGTTGCTCCGGGCGCTAGAGGTCTTGGGACGCCAAAACAGCTGATACAAATTCGGGCCTCGTATTCTGGCCCTTTGGGCCATCATCGTCGCCCCGGGCGCCATTTACCCTTAGTACGCCACTGTGCAGATATACTTTCTCAAGTCTTGTAAAAAACATATATTTCCGAGCTGCTTGTTGGCAACGTTCTTAACACACTTAATATCCTTGTCGTCAGAAAATAT
This sequence comes from Margaritifera margaritifera, assembly GCA_029931535.1. Classification (NCBI taxonomy): domain Eukaryota; kingdom Metazoa; phylum Mollusca; class Bivalvia; order Unionida; family Margaritiferidae; genus Margaritifera; species Margaritifera margaritifera. The sequence goes on along the minus strand of JAQPZY010001696.1, from coordinate 13,136,299 downwards.
TCACTTAGGGTAAGGAAAATCCACTCATTACTCTGTATTTTTCAAATGTTTGTGCTCAGTGTCAGCGTTAGAATCCTTCTATTTTTACAACATAATACAATTTAATTTTGCGCACTGAGGATCGAAACGTTCGATCACGTCTGAGCATTGCCTTCTAGTAGGTTAAATATAAATACAGTAGCATACAAAAATAATTTGTTCAAAATCAAGTATTTATTTCTTTTAAAAATGTTGGAGTGGATACCATTGTATATACCACCTTATTTTTTCTATTTCAGCAGTTTATACATTTGCTCTGCTGAGTGCGTCCATAACAGTTTCCTCTAAAGTAAATTTGATAGATTACCACACTAACAGTTACAAAAGTTTGATGACCCGTCTATATTTACTGTCGATTCATCATCAAACTGCCGCTATAATATTTGACTAATCACCTATAAATCTCATCCTGCTTTCCTGAATGGTTAACCATCCCATCTCATCTTGTCATAATTCGCATGTCATAAAGATTGATAATAGCAAGGCAGTCTAATCAAGGATTAGCACTATCATTGAAATTAATAGATGCAAGCAATGTTGCATTCCAAAATAAGAGTCTCAAAGAAGGCAAAAACAGTCGTAATGTTGAGACCAGCTTAATGAAAGATAACAAATACTGTCAAAAATTCATTTAATTTTCAAAGATAACAAATACTGTCAAAATTTCATTTAATTTTCAAAGATAACAAATACTGTCAAAATTTCATTTAATTTTCAAAGATAACAAATACTGTCAAAATTTAATTTAATTTTCAAGGATAACAAATACTGTCAAAATTTCATTTAATTTTCAAAGATAATTATACTGTCAAAATTTCATTTAATTTTCAAAGATAACAAATACTGTCAAAATTTCATTTAATTTTCAAAGATAACAAATACTGTCAAAATTTCATTTAATTTTCAAAGATAACAAATACTGTCAAAATTTCATTTAATTTTCAAAGATAATTATACTGTCAAAATTTCATTAAATTTAATTTAATTTGTTGTTCGTAAAATTGATAGTTACGAAAGTTGCTCTTACACTGCCCATGTTCATTTGTATAAGAAAATATTTCTAATGTTTCAATCTTTGTAACAATTTTGGGGATATATTTTCTTAAAATTTCTTAATTTTAGCAACACCTAAACAATGGTTTCTAAGTTATATGGCTCAAACGTTACTATATATTCCCTGTATTTAAGTTCAGTATGACAGCGACCTACATAACGTAATAGTAGGTCATGAATCACTCCACTCCCAAGTTTCTGCTTTAGCTTTCCACTGAGATTTATTACAACAGAAGAATCACTTTATTACACTTGCAGAAAGCTAACAGATGACCCAGTGACCACAAATACAGATTTTTCCTGTTGTAAGTGCGTACAGTATTGATATTGAACGAGCTTGGTCGATTATATATTTTACAATTACTGTACATTTTCCACTTAAGTACTACATGCATGTCATGCTCAACTGCATCAGTAAGAAAGGGACACCCACGCTTTTGCACTCTTAACTCATTAACCCCTAGCGCCACGTTTATGCGTCATGAGGTTGTACCCTACTTCCGAGCTCTGTAACATCAACATCATTTAAGATACACTAGAGTGGATGGTATTGCAGGAAAGTAGACAGATGTAGCTCTACAATGATACCAAATAATATCGACTTTCTACTCGCATTAAAAAGTACAGAAAACAAAATGCATTTTTTAAGACCCGACTTTTTTTAGGTCGAAAATTGACAGTTGCGGAACCAGAGTTTGTGTCGGGATTTGAGACTTTTTGGCCTTAGATCTAAAGCAGACCCGTCTGAACTGCACACAGACAGATGAACCTTTGCAAAAAGTAGGATAAGTTTGAGATTTGGAGAAAAAAGGGGCTAGGACAAAAAAATCAGGGTCCAATACGAAAAAAAAAGTCCAACTTTTACCCTTTTGCACATGTGCGAGCATAATGGTCAATGAAAAACAATGTTTCTGATACACCTAGGCATCCGGCTAAACGATAAACCTTTCTTAAGCAGATGTGTTTTGCTGCATTCAGAAGTAACCCCAAAAATGCGTTGCCTACCCCCCATTTCACGCGAAAATGAAAATAATCTCATGGGTTAATGAGTTAAGATACTAGATTCGACCCGTCTCAATTTCAAGTGAGGTAACCATGCATTCATCTACATTTTGCAAATGTGGAAATATCATTTAACAGGTGAAATTATCCCATAATATGACTTCACGCTACATTTAAATATGATAAATTTGTGCGTTTTTAACTTATTTCTACCAATACCATTAGTGTTGCTTATTTATTTTTATACAATTTATTTTTCCAATCTGTCACACTTGTATGTATCATAGTTTCAAATATATCTTGAATGAACATGTATTTTGGAAATTGCAGCATCAGTGTATGAATATCTATGATAACCATTCTATCAAAGATATATTTCTTTAAAAAGAAATAAATCAAGATCTGTACTCATTGTTATTGTGCCCAAGTAGCAAAATTACTGCTCGTATATTTACAACAAATTCACGTTGTCTAATGAGTTCGGCTTTACATCCTATGTCCTCACATATAGCAGATGATGGCATATCCTTATCAACAATAGATAAAGCTGCGCCATACCACTTAGTCAAATAAATTAAAAGGCATAAACACCAGAACATTTTGCTTTTAGCTATAATAACTAAAGCCCGGCTGGCACTTTAGGTGTTGCCCTTAGATGTAGTTGTAATCTTATAATGTAAATGTTCAATGAAAATAAAGCTAAGATAAACATCATAATGTTATATCTGGGTACAAGAGTTATTGCTCTTTGTAATGTTCATATACTCTGGTCATATAACAACAACTATGAAGTGCTTTTAACCTAAACTGTAAATTGTTTTTTTTTTCGGCCAGTAATACAATTTTGTCGACATGCAAAATATGTATACATAAAATATGTATATATATAAAGAGATTTATATACAGCTAGATCACCTAAAAACAACATTCAAAACGAGGCTATATAGGACAGCCTTGCTTATACCTGAATTAAAACTGAACAAGTCTGTACTGAGACCCTTTATTTTGATGTACGATGAGACCGACGGATATAGGGACCTAAGAGCGTTACAATATTGCTGGATACACCAATTCATTGAACGCATGCTTGTCAAGCAGTTTTGTGAAAGTGATGACAAACTTTGATTAAAGCAAGATTTTCGTACTAGAACTGAAACGGAACGATATGTTAATTGGACAACATCGCCTGGTTCGCATCTGTCAGAATTTAGAGAGAAAAATGTTTAAAAAATTACTCGGGTCCAAACAAGTTGATATTGTTCTGCATGGGCCTGAGCGCAAAATAGTGGCACTCAAAACTGTAAGTTCATGCTCATAAGGCAATTTTTTTTATGTGGACATTAATGACACGGACATTGTTGGTTTACATGGTATATTAAAGAAATGTCACCCTATTATTTTCAGTACCAATGCATTTCAGTACAGACTGCTTGCAAAAGTCAATGCGGGATACACAAAAATAAATCACAATTGCTATGAATCTCTGAACGGTTTCTGTTTTCAATTTTTAAAAGCTAAGTCTGCTGACCGTATTGCCTTCCTTCGTTGATATTTTATTCAAATATTCGTTAATATTATGGGTTTCTCAAAATATCCCAATTCATATCTTTATAATACTCCTGCCGTTAAATTGTGCCCAAATGCTTTGGTATTATTCATTAATTGAATCCCCCCCCCCATCTGTTTGCTGCTTTTATTTTTTGGCGATCTTCCCAAAATAGATTGTAGGTTCTGTTTTTACAATACTAAACAGTCTATAATACTAACCTGTTTAAAATCAAGTCCGAATCTGGTTATAATTATCAATATGTCATAATCAGTTAAACACCTTGACAATATCATATCGAATATTATTGCTGTCCTCTCGCTATACAAGGAAACATCAGGTGTGTTAATATTTGTAACAACTTCAGATGTTGCGATCTAGTTAATGTCTGTTGTTCACCTGCGATGAAGCTTATCCATACGCTACTGCTGTGTGTTCCCTCATTCCAGTCCATTCATTAAAATCGATAGATTATTAGCTGAGTCTGATTCTGGTGACGACACAGGCTGATAAGGCATTGATTGGCAGCAACGGGTCTTCCTTCTAATCGAAAACGTATTACTAAGAATAAGTTCTGTAGTATTCGCCTATGCGATACAGACGAGGATGGGAAGCTATGAATCAGAGAGATCGCGTATACAGGACTTACTCTGTCAAAAGGCTAAGTCAGATATATGTGTTTTAGTGCATTGACGGCGGCAATTTTATTTTTGCAATATATAACAGTTAGTGTCAAACGAATTTGGTTTTCAGAGGTAAGGACACCAAGGAGTATACATGTAAAAACTCTCATAATATGATTTGCGACGGTTACAGCAAGATCTTGTTTTGTTAGGTGTGGAAAGAAGATTTTGGCTCAATTATTACCAGGCTGAATATAAGTAGTTTGAACCTATGAATGACAAATAAAAGATAAATCAAAGATTGCAAACAGTTATAAAGAGGGGAAATTACTTTTAAGAAAACAAAACAAAAACTGCTTCAACTTTTCCGACTCAAAAATCATATTATGACATGTAAAAGATATTGGCATTGACAAACTCGAACAGTTTTCCGATTTTTTTTTTTTTTTTTTTTGTTTTTGTTCAAATAGTTAACGTAAAAAATAAAGTCTGCTTTAATAGTTTTGGATAATATATTCACGACTTTTGCAGAAGTTATAACAGGATGCATCATAACTAACTTGTACTTAGGGTTGTATGGATATCAAAAGTCAAATCAGCTGATTTATTCTATGATACCAGTAAGAATGTGTACGGATTTTGTGATACATGTATGAAGTAATGCGAAGTTAGTTTTTAGTATTAGCAAAAGCAAATTACAAAAAGCTGATAAATATTTTCATTTCATTGATTTATTTATGTTAATGATTTTCCCACACAGGTGCAGCGATTGTTGACTTCTGCCTGGTGGTTTGACAAAAAAGAGACTCGGCTAGTAGATAAAATTGTCCCACTACAGTTTATGAAAAACATGGTAACATTGCCTTGTACTATATGTGGAAAAAAATGCCATAATTGTAAAGAGAGTGAATAAACACGGCGACTTCACAACGGAAATGAAAACTTGTTGGCTGGTGTACATACAGTGGATTACATAATCACAGTGTCGTTTACTATTGTTTTGATATGCCATTGCAATGTTTGTTGTAGTTTCCTGTACTTGTGCATATTACATAACCGTGAAGCAAAGTTTTGGACACCATTTATTCGGATATATTCTTCGACTGCTGGACTCGAAGGTAAGATTTCAAATATATAATGTATGTTCTTTTATTAATTTACTAAAGCATTGGTTCTGGAAAGTCAACTGAAAGAACTGATATAACATTCAAGAGAAGGCTGCAAATTGATGCTGTTTTGCATTATAATTGTGTTGTAGGAAAATTACAATGCCGAAATAGTCTGCGGGGAATATAATTTGATGGATGTTAATGAATGATTTCGCTGCATCGGATAACTCTGCTATTATGGTCTCTTTGTTTCACACAATTCTCAGCATGGAATATAAATCAAATAACTAATGGTGTATGACGTTTCTAAAGCACGCTTAAGTGGCTGCAAATGGATCATAATGTATTTAATACTTGTCACAATTTTGCATTGTCCTGCAATGTGCCTGAGATCTTACCAGAATTTATATTCATGTTTCTTGCCTTATTATATCGGTAACAAGTAGTTTTTTTAAGACTCCATTGCTTAGTAGTAGACGCCACCAGTCAACTATTTTTTATATTTTTTATTTCGCCTTTCTGCTGATGTAAGGTATGTATGTATCATTTATAAATAGGTATGGCCGTCATTTCCCTATCTTTATAAGGCAAAAAACCGCGACGGTTTAAGTTTGCAAGGCGGTTGTTAGGCGGTTAATTATTTGGGTTCACCACATGTTCGTAGTAAATTATAAAGATCAGTGGCGATAATTCAACGAAAACAACAGAGGATTGAAACTGAGAGGAGATAATATTGAAGTATTCCCATCTTTAATTGATCGGGAAATAAAAAAGCAAAACCAAACATAAACTTGGAATAATGAACCACCGGTATACTGCAGTTCATACTTTCTGTAGCCACAGCGCAACTGTCATACGGACCGTCTCTTACAAGAACATCTTTGGTTTAGAGTAGTTGTACATTTATTTACCCGTCAGCTGTTGGCTCAAGATTGTTCCAACTTTACAAAAAGAAATTCGCCAAGAACAAAATGTTCTCTTATATGGAAACGTTGACTATGTTGTTGTAATACGCATCACGGTTAAAACTAATACTGAGATACCCTTCTTTTTATATGACCTCCTTTCAAACAAAATCAGTGTAAAACGACATGTATATATATATATATATATATATATATATATATATATATATATATATATATATATATATATCGAGGGGAAAGTTCTTAAACCCGGATTCCACATTGTATGGATACATGATCACGGGGGTTGATCAAAAAGTTCTCAAACAAACGCTGTAAAGAAACAGTTACTTGATTTTTTACAATAATTTTAGTAGTCCTTTTCAAAGTAACTTCCTATCGACTTAAAGTACTTCTCCAATCCCGTGGCCCATGTCCTGAACACGTGCGGCAGCCCGTCACGTCATAGCATTCGTTGCGACCCAGTGATCACATCCCTTAGTTCAGCTCTGCTTTAATGTTTTCCCCGTAACGAAGTTTTTAATTTGGGAAAAGCCAGAATTCCCAAGGAGCTAAAGCTGGGCTGTGTGATGGGTGATTTAGGGTTCAAAGGCGCGTTTTTGTCAGGCCTGCATTACAAACTTGCATGCGTGTGTGCGGGCGTTATCCTGTTGCAAAATGAAGCCCCCCTCAATTGGTCTGGACAATTTTTGCGAATAGATTCACAAAAATTATATATGAGGCATAGTACTGTCCATTCCCCGTAGTGTTCTCTGGTACCACGTGATTCAGAATTATTCATTGTGTGTCGAAGAATATCATGCACATAGATCTACAGCAGATTTGGAAAGCCATCTTTCAAAGGCGATGGCGAACTTGAGTGCTTCCATAAACTACTTTGTCGTTTACTCTCGGGTTCAAAGTAGTGTATCCAATTGTCATCACATGTAATGATCTTATTTAAGAAATTACAGCCTTCTGTTTTGTACCTGTAGAATAATTCCTTGCAGATCTTTATCCTAAACCCATTTGTTCTTTATCAAGAGATCTGGGCACCCAATGGACACAAACCATATGCATCCTTAATTTCTTGGTCAGAAACCAATCACTACAGTTCAGGGGTAAGTTTCCAAACCAGCCGTTATAGGAATTATATCACTGTTGTCCAAATGACGTCACGGACTAACCAATAGGGAGACATATTACTAGTTACCGGCCTATGATATTAGCTTGCCAGTTTAGGCCAGGTACCGGCGAGTACTCGGACTCGGTTTCCGCTTGGGATGAATTATACCTCTCTAACCTGTTTGATTAATCTGTGTCGTTATATATATATATATATATATATATATATATATATATATATATATATATATATATATATATATATATATATATACGTGTGTGTAAATATATAGCAACTCGGAAACATTTATGAACCCCTGTGAAATGCAAATGGAATGATGATCGAACGGACAATAAAGAGCATACGAACGCTAAACGAAAGATTAAAAATGTGAAATGAACGCAGAACGAACAATAAGCGCTATGTGTTAAACGTGACTGGTCGAAAACTTAAACCCTAAATGATAATTTTAAAATTTCTGAAAAAAACATAAATGATAAACCATACCTGAGAAACTGTGAACCATAAATGCTAAATGGTCAAACGTAAACGATAAGCAATGAACCATATACAATACACGATGAACCATGACTAATGAACGAAAAACATAGACAATGGGAGAAACAGATAAAAACACTGATAAACTAAATAACTGGGCTCCATAACATTTATAACGGCAGAATTTTCAAAAGATATATTGAATAAAGTATTACAAATTATTTATTTATTTGCTCGCTTGCAAGTTTATCACGAGATTAATATTTCTTATGTGCGTAAGTAATGAACCTATTTATAGTACACTGTTACAACCTACCAGATAACTCTACATTGGATGAATATAACAAAAATGGACGGACGGAGAAAAAAGCCGACGCTTTACTGAGTTGAAATTGTATTAGTCACGCTAAATTTCCATGTTAAGTCTACTAGTTATGTATCATTAGACTAGTAAGGATGTGTGTTGGATTGTCATTAAGTGCGTTAGATTTCTACAAAGACCCGCAATGTTCAATTTCCATTAGACCCCATACCGTCTCATTCATTCCTAAAATGGCAGCGCATGTTTAATTTCCGTACCGTCATACATCCCAATTTATTCCTTAAACTTGCAGCCTTGTTAAATTCCCATAGGGCCGCAAAGTGACCCACAGTATTAATACTATGGACGTTTTTAACATTAAATTCCCACAAAACCACAGAATGGCCCATACGTTCATGTAAAATTCCAATAGGTTCCCTTAGTGTCCAACAATGTTAAATCTATGTACGTTTTTGACATTAAATGAATATAGGGTCCCTTAACGTCTTTTATTAAGATGACTGGAAAGTGACTTTTCCATAGGGACCCAGAGTATTATTTTCATACCTTTAGTGGCCCCCATAACTACTTTTTAAGTGTATTTTCACATATTTTAAAATCATCTATTGTATATGTTCATTTTAATGAGGCTCATGATCTGTGCATTCTACATGTACTTGCGTTCTCTCTCTCTCTCTCTCTCTCTCTCTCTCTCTCTCTCTCTCTCTCTCTCTCTCTGGGAAGATGTAAGAACAACAAAAGATCACACCTCTGGTTGAAGATTTACAGAAAGTGATTAAACAATACACATCATTCAATTAAACTTATGGAAAAACTAAGTATTACCTGTTATGCGTCAAGAGCATGGGCACTTGGCCCCAGAATGGCCACAACATCAAAGAAAAGGAGCCCGTTATCCTAGGAACATAGAAATTACGTCCTGAGACAAAAGCCAAGACGTTTGTTTGTTTGTTTGTTTTTTGTGTCACGAACATTGGTTTTCAGAGAGTCCAGAACGTCAAGGCAAAGTGAAGAAAGAGATAAAGGAAGGAAAAGAAGAGATTTAAGCAGAAAAGGAAGAAGAACAAATTCCCTTCAAGAAATTCAAAGCACCACATTAACGAGAAAAAATGAACTTTTTGTGAAATGATTGAAATTTTCATTGCATTTCCTAATTCGCCACAAGATACCAAACGTTGGAGGAAAACAAAGATGTCTTGATTTGCTTTTATTATTATCATTATTATTATTATTATTATTATTATTATTATTATTATTACAAAAAGGAATCCGTCTTGTCTCTGCGCAATAGGTACAGTCTATCAGAAGACAAAGGACAAATGGAACTTCTGGATTTTAACACCGCAATAGACGAGGCAGCAAAAGAAGTTCTCATGTACAGAAAATCCAAAAGAGAAGAGTGAATCAGCCAACCATTTTGGGAAAAGATTGAACACAGGAAAAAGTTCAAAGCACAGATGTCGAATACGAAGTGGCAGCGATTGAAAGAGAGGCTGAATAAAGAAAATACAGCTAAGGGAAAAGCAGTGAAGAAGAGCACAAGGAAGGGCAAGAGAAAGTTCTTCGCAAATCTCGCCACCGAGGCAGAAACGGCAGCAGAACAGAATGATATGAATACCCAAAACAAAACAAAACAACCAAAATGCTGGGAGGTGACGTGACTATGGAACCATCCAACATGTACATATAAAAAAACAGATGGAAGGATAATCTCATCAGTAGAAGAGAAAATAAAAAATGGAAAGAACATTTCGAGACCATCCTCAAAAGACCAGAGCCCCCTCAGACGGTCTATATATCACCAACCGAAAAGATCTGGACATCTGCATGGACCCCATAACCAAGGAGGAAGTAACCAATGTCATCAAGAAGTTAAAAAGAATAAAGCCACCTGGTGAAGATGAAATCTGTGCAGACATACTGAACGCTGATGAAACAAAAAATACCAAAACACATTTCCAAATACTACAGATGATTTGGGACACCGAGAAAACACCTGAAGAATGAAAGACTGTACTGATCACAAGATCCCAAAGAAAGGGGTGATGGGCAATTGTAACAACTGGAGGGGAATTACACTGCTGTCTATGACTAGTAAAATCCTCAGCCGGATTATCTTATGTCACATCACACCTGCTTTGGAGAGAATCATCAGGAAAGAGCAAGCAGGATTCCTCAAAGGTCGCTCTTGCACCAGTCAAATATTTGCCTTTCGACAGATACTAGAGCAAACGACAGAATGGAATAGGTCTCTCTATGTGATGTTCATCTACTTCGAAAAGGCTTTTGACGCTTTTACATAGGGATACTCATTGGAACATTCTTCAGAGTTATGGCATACCCCAGAATATGCTAAATATCATCAAGATCTTATACAATGACTTCAGCTGCAAGGTCATATATAGAGACCAACCAATAGACAGCTGCAAATTTAGGACTGGAGTGAAACAAGGATGTATCCTTTCCCCCTTTCTATTCATTCTTTTCAATTGACTGGTTGGTGATAAAAATAATCAAAGACAAGAATCAAGGAATTCACTGGTCACTAACCTCCTTCTAGAAAGGCTTGGACTTTGCAGATGATGTTGCCCTCTTATATAGTCGCCCTCAAGACATCAAACGAAAGACGGGCAGGCTGACAGCAATAGCAGACATAATGGGCATGAAAATAAACGTTGGAGATACTAAGCTTTCTATGAAAAACAACACAGTTAAACAGACCACCACCATCAACAAGCAGGAAGTAGAGGAGATCACGGAGTTCACATACCTTCTCAGCAAAGTTACAGCCGATGGTGACAATGAAGCAGAAGTTGTATCTAAATTGACGAAAGCCATCCAAACCTGCTATTTCACATGGAATATGGAAATCAGAACAGCTCTCTCTCTCTCTCTCTCTCTCTCTCTCTCTCTCTCTCTCTCTCTCTCTCTCTCTCTCTCTCTCTCTCTCTCTCTCTCTCTCAGGACAAAACTAAGAACCTGCAAATCAAATGTACTTTGCATTCTACTGTATGCATCTGAATGATGGAAAGCCATCAGCAAGAAACTGGACTCATTCCACATCAGAAGAATAAGAATTGTTGGGCTTAACATGATACAGAATGATAAACTGATGACAAAGTTCAATCCAAGTCATCTGTCAGAAGAGGTAACAAAACACGCAGATGGAGATGGCTTGGAAATGTCTTAGGGATGAATCCAGACAGCCTACCCATGATGGAACTAAAATGGACACCACACGGGAAGCAGGGAAGAGGAAGAGACCTGGTGACGCTCCATGGGAAAGAAGCTCAGACAGATCAATCTGACATGGACAACAGCGCGCCTCCAAACAGCAGATCTCCATGGTTGGAGAAGACTCGTAGATGTCTCATATGCCACTTGTGGGCACGACGAGAACTGAAAGATTAATTTTATTATTATTATTATTATTATTATTATTGTTATTATTATTGTTATTATTGTTATTATATAGATATACATAGATACACAAACTTATATAACATCACACATACAATTATACAAACGATATTAGGGAGAGTGAGGTACTTTGTCACTTAAATTTTGACATTTTGTATTTGTTTGTTTAATTGTAGATATTTTTAAAAATTCAAATATTTTAAATAATTTGCTTAATGTTGTTATTTTTTGAATTGTTAAAACATTTTCTAACTGTTTATCTTTTTGCAATGCTTTAATTTTTGTTTTTAATTTATTTCCATTTTTTTAATTTTATTTTTCTTTGCAATATTTTAAATTTTGAAAACAATATTTATACAATATTTTTAATTGTTGAAATTCATGCTGTTTTTGCTTTTTTACATTTGTAATGTATCTTTGCAATTTTTTTAATTTATTTCTTTTTTTTTTTTTTTTTGCAGCTTTCTTAATTTCAAAAGGACTAGGTACTACAAGGGTCAAATTTGGCCCAACCACCATAAGGCTCTAAGTTTTGTATAAAGACTCTGTAGGATGCATTTTGTGCAGAATAATACAAATTTTGTTGAAGTCAATCAAATTACATATGCTTGAGGTATCAAAAGTTTATCTACATAAAATGACGTTACTTCTGGTTCCATTACGTCACCGTTATTTTAATGACGTCATGCATGCAAATTTTAAAATTTTAATTCTTCGGCACTTAATGATTGTATATATATATATATATATATATATATATATATATATATATATATATATATATATATATATATATATATATGTGTGTGTGTGTGTACAATATATATATATATATATATATATATATATATATATATATATATATATGTACAATATATATATATATATATATATATATATATATATGTGTGTGTGTGTGTGTGTGTGTGTGTGTGTGCGTGTGTTCAAATCACGGGGACTAAAGGACTTTGACAAAAGAGTTCTGCAAATATCAACAGCACATCCATAAGAATAAATATATATTCATCTTCATTGCGTTATTTTTTTTTTACCCAAAAGGGAGCGCTTTAGGTTTTTCGTGCATCTTTACAGAGCACACTTACTTTAAGATGCTATGTAGTACTACGAGTATATAACATTATCACCAATGGAAGAAAAATCATTTTAATTTGCTCAAATGTTTTTTTTTTTTTTAAATTGACATCAACCCTATAGAAAAGCCTTGAAGTGAAAGATAATAAAATCTTATAAAATCCGCTGTGATACTGATACTGTTAGCCTTGCACATGCTACTTGATACACAACCAATTCACAAGTGGCTTGAGAGTTGGTACAATAAAGTGTAGAGTATGTATTTGAGAAAACAAAATACGATCAAAAACAGTTACCTAAACACAGTGGATGTTAACACTCTTTGCAAATCTTGTTTCGTTTTCAAAACATTCATATCACTGAGTGTAATCAATAACACTTTTTGTCCAGAATGCCAGTACTTACCCGAAAACTTAACTAGTCATAATGGACAATCTGGATGGATTAAAGAGAAAGAAAATCATATTACGAAGTAATGATCAACATAGGACGCGCTCGCAATATTAAGTTTCAAATTGGTTTCGGGTTGGGGGAATGTCGCTTTAGCAGATTTTGAAACATTATCTGCCATTGCCCCTAAAAACAAACAAATGCCATGTCATTTACATTCACATGGGTAATGTATGGTAAGAAGAATATTGACATCAAGTCCCTTGTCGATAACAATTCCAATTCAAATAAGCTAACAACATAGCAAATACATGAATATTTCACCATACAATTATCGTCACAAAAAATCTAAATGTTGCACATCGTCACTGTAAGTTTAAAAGAGCTGCAGAAAAAAAGTACCTTATCTTGAATGTTAATTATTTATTCTCCCATTTCAAATTGTACTACATAGAGTCTTGAATAAGTGATGGACGTGCGGTAGACCTAACTGGTTATGTGCGGCAATTGCTTCAGACCCTCTATACAATAGTGTCTACATGCACATGTATCTCAATCGCTTTCTATGATTGGAATTTTTTTACCAACAAAATTCAAAATGAATTAACAACAGTTTCACAATATTGCGTACCACTGTAAATAATGCTATTATAGAGAAATATTTGTCCAAAATACCAGTCTGATACAAATATTTTATAAACCAAGCTGGATTGTCTGTGTCATCATGCAACATATCATCTGCAAATCAACACCTCCTGGAAATATTTCAACTGTGAACATGTTCCTTAATTTCTAAAGAATATGTGTGTCTGATAAAGTAAAACTGCATTTAATTTCATACCTTACTCATTTATTGTGGCATAATAATTTTGAAATGAAAATTACATACCCTGTAAACTGTTGCTACGATAAAAGCGTATTTGTTGCCATGTACTGTACGATGTTTTGAGAATATGCAGCTGATCCGGTATCAACATAATTTATACCGACACACATTCGGTTTTATATACATTTCTTGCACATTTTTAAAATCAATTTTGTTTCCTCTAGGAGCTGTAAATTACATGCAATAGACAATTTCAAGTATTGATTTTATATATCGGATTCAACATCGCATCAATACCCGTTGATCAAGCAATATCTGCCATAGAATCCAACCATTTACTTTAAAATTAATGTATCCCGCATGAGCGAAACAACATAAAATTTTCAGAGATTACACCTTATCTAATAAGGAAAACGTTTTGGAAGCTTCTCGTTGTTTCATGACACAGGGAATAGTTTAATTTGCATAAATACATTGTAGTCAGATGAATTTTTCACACTTTCCGCATTCTACACCTCACGCGCGGATGCCGACGACGTCATCGCACGCGATAAATATGAAAAATAAAACGAATTTTTTAAGACAAAGGTGTGTCTATACAAAATATATAAAACAGCTTTCAAAATAAAGAAAATAAATTTTGGACATTTTCTGAGGCCATTACAGAGATCTAGAATCCCTAGTCTTTTCTTTTCTACAATCTTGTTTTCAAAATGATGCAAATCGCATCAATGGCTAGTGTGTTTGTATGCATGTATGTTTGTATGCGTGTGTGTGTGTGTGTTTGTGTGGACCTGTAGTTCCAGTCGCAATACGGACAGAGAGAGAGAGATTCTCCGAATTTGAATTAAATGTCCCATTTTGACTTCTAAACAATTATTGTAATTAAGTTTCATGTTCGAGAATCATAACAGGTCCACAGGTTGCTGACGCAAGTTTAATGTTGAAACAAAGCAATAGATTGAAGGAAAAAAATCATACCAAGTGACAAAAATTCCTCAGATTACCGCTATGACCCGTTCTGTCATTGTTCCCTGTTTATTCTACTATAAAAGAGATAAGGTTAGTAACTGACCCTCGATATCTGGCTGCTATTCGCGTCCATCAAGACAATGAGCCATAATGTATGGCTCATTTTATTCCTGATATATTTTGCTGTTCATCAAGCCATCGTTTAATTTTCTGCGCTAGAACAAACTGAAGTTACAGGCTCCACAAAATTACGCTCACATACTGATTGCCGGTACTTACAGAGATATGCGACTCTACGAAACCTTATTTCATCATTTTGAGAACAGTGGTAAATTAAAAAGTAAGTTTCTAGTTACCATTCACTTGGGTCAACTTTCGAACTGCTATTTAATGGAAGAATTATTTATGTGTTTGCCAAAGTACAATCACTTGTAATTCCATGAGTATAAAATTACAAAATTCACAACCTCCAGAGTGAACAGTTCCTTTGCAGCACACACAAGTCAGCGGCTAAAGCTGATTGGCTCAAAGGTTATTATATAAATTACAAAGATAAATAATGAGTCTAAAAAAATGTTGTTTATTTAATTGCTGAAAAATGTAAGTAGTAATTTTTGAGCCAAAATAAAATATTAAACTTGTGTGATCCATGGTGGAGTTTTAATCCAGATGTTACATGGATTCAAAAGAATCCCTTTAAATTGGCACGTTTGTTTTTTTTCCTAGTAAACACAGGCATTTTAGGTTATATTGATTCAGTTAATACACGTATTTATCCTTGTTACAGATCAGATCGTTACCTTGAACTTTCTGAATTTTAGAAGAGGTCCTTGGTTTTGGAAATTTAAAAATTCACTTTTAAATGATAAACTATATGTAAAAAGGATTTTTTGAAGAAAAAAAAGAAATTGGAAGAATTGTAAGTAACGTATACTATTAAAAGTAATTTTCCACAATCAAAAAAATACTGATAAGTATGAAAGGGACGATCGGTTATATTTCAAAGTTTAACTCTAAATTCTAAGTCTCACGTTGACACATTCTTCAAATCATAAAAAGGAAGACAAAAAGCAGAATATGGGCTTTTAAAAGAGATAGACCATCATGATAATGTCATAAAGACTAATCATACCATGCTTTGTATGTTTTGGAAAATTTAAGATCTAAATTAGAATATATCAGACAAGAGAAAATTAGAAGTAGGATGGTGTGATCAAAATGTAAGTGGATCGAAGAGGGAGAAAAGGACAGCCAATTACGTAGTTTAGAGAAACGTCGCTATATGAAGAAACACAATTATAACAAAGTTAAAAAAGGAAAATTGACAAAAAATATATCGGATCAATAAAATAAATAACATCTGAAGGATTGATTTCAACACATTGTTTATATGTGCCACCATGTCAGAATTGGAAAAATTCTGAAAAAAAGTATATTTCCGTTAGGAAGCATTAGCGTGATACCAAATAAGGATATCCTTCCACATTAAATACAGTACCAAACTTTTTTTTTTTTTTTTTTTTTTGGTTAATATTTATCAGAAAGACATATGATTTGAAGTAAAGAGTAAGTTGCTGTTTAGGACAAATCTTAAACTGAAAATGTCAGCTTTCTCTACAGAATCGATTGAGTTTAATTTTCAACAAGGATTTTTGTTTCATGTAATATTACCTTTGGACTTTTGAAAGCAAAGACAAGTCACAATAAATATAAAAGTGTTTCGCTGAGCCCAGTTTGTTTCCTGTGAACAGCATTATTCTGTCTTAGCTTTAGCTTATGCGGGCGAGACACGAAATTCTAGCATGCGTGGATTAAAACATGAAATGTGTGAATAATATTTTACCAGTGTTTCAATGCAAAACAGAGACTCTAATAGAAGATATCTTACTTTCCAAACCTTATTTCTTTAATATTGTTGATGACGCCGACGTCGTAGCCTCCGGAACAAAAACTAACTATGTCTAGTCATTCACAATTAGGACATAGATCTCTAACTTACTTCTCTTTTACTATATAAATAAATTAGACTTGGCTAAAGATATTTTTCTTTGGGTGGCAGTTATGCTTGTTGCTAGTACGATTCCATTATGTTCTTATTTTACGTGTGCCATCATTTTTAATTATTGATATTAGAAAGCATAAATATCAAAAAGTAATTACTCTTTTCTTCGCTTAGTGAAAAAGGTCTTTATGTTACTTTAATTAGAAGGTTTGTAAAAAGTTATTTTCGTCTTACATAACGCAATTAGTCCATCCAATCATGCTGAAAAATTTATCGAGTTAAGCAGAGGTTAAACTCGAACCATCCACCAACTTCAACATCAGCACATTGTCATATCAGAAACGATACTCGGCAATTAATTTCAATTATTAAACCACATACCACCTATTACAAGATCTTTAAATTTCTTTTACAAGTGCAATGCAAAAAGAATGCATCATTGATTCAATTCGATTGTACAAGACACAATATTTCAAATAGTATATGTCGAATATTAGTCTCTTACGACATGCGCACATTTCCCGTGAGGCACTTCAATGTAAGCATTGAGGTAATCGTATAAGCTTTTAAAATTAATATTACCTGGACAAAAAAGGACAGAATTTTTCAAGTATGCTTACTAAATGTAGATATTTTTGAACAAGTTATTCAGAAAAGTGTTTAAAATATTATGACTTTGTTTTCTTGAATTTTTGACATCGTAAGACATGAAATTCATCTATTTTGTGTCATTGTTTTTTCTACACGCTAGATCGCACTTACGTCCCGGGTATTATAAAATCAAATAAAAATGTTAGCATGGTTGATCCGGTAGGTTATATGCAAATATTCTGCATTCAAACGTGATCAATTTAAAGAAAGGGAAAATGTTTAAGAAATAAACTGTCATTCATACATGTGTGATTGGATGGAAAGAAAATGTCTAACAGGATCCTAACCCATAATCAGCCATGCGTTCTTTACAACACATTTAACAATATGTAGATTTGCATACCGTGACTCTACTGGATGTTTCCATGAAATTATTCAAACTATTAGCCAATAAATCCTTACACCAGAAGTCTCACTATGATTAACTCATCATCATCAAGCTGCCGCAATAATGTCCAGCTATCCGCTACTAAATCTCATTCTAATTTTTCTGGATTATCTACTGACTAGTCGTTATTCACAAATCTCATTCTAGTTTTCTATTTACCGACAGTCGTTATTCGCAAATCATTAAAATTGATAATTCAAAGCAATATATCTATATATCCAAAGAAAACAGACAGTCAGCTGCTAATACTGTAGGATTTAAAAATGAAAGAATAAAAAACACAACAAACAAAAAAGTGTCGCAGAATACTATCAACCACGTAATTTATCTCAAGCTAAAGTTTTCAATTAGTATCAACATATACTGACAACATATCAGTATTTTATAAAGAAAAAATGGCTTTCAAAATTTAGCAATATTTTTCATAATAAATTGTGGTAGCCATTTATTTGTAACACAAGTACCGTCTCAAGCGTCATTGTGGGGGTCTCTTTTAAAGAGTGGAAATTCAATTAGCTACACTATATTGAAGCATTCCAAAATCTCTCTCTCTCTCTCTCTCAACTAGAAATTCCTGTCATATGCGATTCAGATTTCTGAGGACTCTTAAGGGATTCTATATTTATAAAAATGTATTTTTATTTAAGAATGACGGTGTGGGGTTATTCAGTGGTTTGGCATTTCGTTGCAAAAACAGCAAGATCCCACTCCCTAATTTCTCCAGAAACCCTCTTCTAGAAATTTCACAAAACCAAAATCATTTTATGCATTATCCGAAAGCTAACAGATGACAAAGCGTCTACAGAACATGGGTTTCTTTTTTGGTATAAGTACTTAATTTCAAACAATCATGAGTTTTTAAGTCGATCGATCTCCTGAGCTCAGTGATATGTATAGAAGCTCTATTGACACCTGAGTGGCTCTATTTGCCTCGTTGACATATCCAATTATTGAGCACTCAATGTAGAAAAATTAAGATGAAATTGCAGACTTGAAAAGATAGCAATCCAGGCCTTTATTCTACAAATAATATGGCTAAAATCTGCCATTATTGGTTCTAATTTTGATGTTACTAACATAGTATACGAGTTTGTAATAAACCCATTTAATGCAGTCTCTTTTTCCGTTCATCATTCGATTTATAAGTGATTTGAATTTCATCGACAATAAGACCTATTTAAAGTCTTAAACCAAAAGAAGATATCATGTTCAATAAATTGAAATGGAACCAGCTTTAGGAAAACGTAAGAAACCCAATAAAGCTCTCTGAAACTTATGCAGTATGGGGAGACAACCAAATTTCCATCCCCAAAAATACTCCTATAATCCACAAAGACATACTATTAATATGAACTGTTTTCAAGGTTTGATGATATATATAATGGACGATATATATTGTATTGTATTCAAGAAATATACTAAACATATATTTTATGTAAGTGACAAAGTAGTTTTATTCAATAATAATATTAAGTGAATGGAGTGTGAATTGATTTGCATCCAATGGATGCATCAGAATAAACTATTTCGAAGAAGAATGAAACACTCTAGGTTTTACCTTTAAAGCCTCTTAATACTCATCGATCTAGTAAGAATGGTCATCATCATCATCATCTTCTTCTTTTCATTCTTCTTCTTTTCTGTCTTCTTCTTTATCATCATCATCTTGACCGACAAAAATCGTAATATGTTTTATATTATGTAATTTGTCAAAAGATAAAGGTCAAACCTACAAAATAAAGCCATTATACAGAAGTCTAAAATTAAAAATTACATTTTGCGAGACATAAAATTGTTTTGTAATGCAGCATCATTCTTTAAGGGCTGTTGATAATACAGTCTAGATGGGGCTGTTGATAATACAGTCTATATGGGGCTGTCGATAATGCAGTCTATATGGGGCTGTTGATAATATAATCTATATGGGGCTGTCGATAATGCAGTCTAGATGGGGCTGTTGATAATATAGTCTATATGGGGCTGTTGATAATACAGTCTATATGGGCTGTTGATAATATAGTCTATATGGGCTGTTGATAATACAGTCTATATGGGGCTGTTGATAATGCAGTCTATATGGGGCTGTTGATAATACAGTCTATATGGGCTGTTGATAATACAGTCTATATGGGGCTGTTGATAATACAGTCTATATGGGGCTGTTGATAATATAGTCTATATGGGGCTGTTGATAATATAGTCTATATGGGCTGTTGATAATATAGTCTATATGGGAAGTTGATAATATAGTCTATATGGGGCTGTTGATAATACAGTCTATATGGGGCTGCTGATAATATAGCCTATATGGGGCTGTTGATAATATAGTCTATATGGGCTGTTGATAATACAGTCTATATGGGCTGTTGATAATATAGTCTATATGGGCTGTTGATAATATAGTCTATATGGGCTGTTGATAATACAGTCTATATGGGGCTGTTGATAATGCAGTCTATATGGGGCTGTTGATAAATCAGTCTATATGGGGATGTTGATAATGCAGTCTATATGGGGCTGTTGATTAACTTGAATGTTCTTTACATTTAGCATTATTGGTTCTAGTGTGAGGCAATTTTAGTTCTAGTCAGAAAGAATAAACACAGCGTATATAATTGCTTACAAGTCTAGTCTAACTGCAAACTATACAGACTCAGATCTGCCTCGCATAATGTGCCGGCAGATCTGGGTCGTTGCAGTTTATTAGGTGTAATCAGTAGAACAAACAACATAGACCCAGATCTGCCGGCACATTATTAGAGGATAGATCAGGGTGTATGTTGTTCACAGTTGGGCTCGATTTGCAAGCGAGTATATACGGCAGTTCAACTAGTTCTAAGATTATTGGTTTAAGCTAAGCTCTGAATTATGTGCATTGAAATTGGCCACGTACTTTAAAGCATATTCTTTGGTTATTGGAAAAGCAAAACTAAAAAAGACCAATTATATTTTCGTTGAATCATTTACAAGTTGACAGCGCCTAATGTGTAGCACAATATACATATTTTCGCAGACATTCTAAATGGATTTGTCTGTTTCTTTTTTTACAGTAATGGCTTATTGCCGTTCTTTTGTACTTTGTTAAGGATTTTAAGATTGGGCGGGAGTGTAAAGGCGATTGGCCATATTTATGTTGTGTCTTTAGTAATTAATGAATTTAAAAATGTCAAAATTGGATGACAAGCTTGAACTTTAAAAGTTTTTGTGCATTTAATCTGTTTATATGTCTCATCATGAGCATTCTAAACTTTGAAGAAATTTTTTATTTTAAAAAGAAAATCTTTGACAAATATTCCTATCATTACCGGTCGATCATTCAGATAGAAGAGCCACCCAAAGCCAATCACAGCAAGCTCAAAAACAATAGCAATGTGCCTAATTAAAGCCATTCTTTCAATGCTGTCGGCGTAATACCACAAAATGAGTATCCGTATTATGATGATTGAGATGATTGTAGTGAGTGATTAACTAAAGGTACAACTCCAATTTTTACGCATTTCAGTACAATCTCACGCGGAGTTTTGGGTGGTAGCCATCAACGGATAGGTAATAGGCCGCTTGATCTACGGTTCTAGATTCGTATAACTTTCTCAAGAAAACCATGACAACTAAAAGGAGATTTAATAAAAAAATATTAAAAAATATAATTTTAAAAAGTATATACCCACTTTCAATATTTCAAACAATCCCAAAGTGCCTAAAAAAATTTAATTTTTGCCGGTTAGCTTCCGTAGACCAATTTGCTTGAGACAGTCGAACATTAAAAGATCGATTGTTGAGACCATGTTTATTATATCTATACAAATTAGGGTTGTGTTATGATACACAAATTATAAAGCTATCCAAGGAGAAAATCAGGTAGCGATAAATGATACATAAGGCCAAAATATGCAGCAATACATCACACGACTACTTTCTAATATCTGTCGCTTTATTCTTATTGTCAAATTTTATATGTAACTATATCGCAAAATAAACAGAGAAGGAACACTTATCGCCATTTAAATCGACTCTACAGGTGAATAATCATGAAGAATTATAAACAGTTATGTCCTGATGCTGAATGGTTCACACATTGTACAATTTCAGACATATTAGTCTCGCTTTCCAAGATTAATTGCCGGTAAACCCAACAGGGACATCTAACACTGACTTTTGATACCATGCGATTTAACATTTGTACATTTCTTTTTTTGATCGACACATATTTTCCTCGGCAGTGTACAAAAAGTGCAAGAAATTATGTGATTGGTGAGCTTTTCTTGAGTTTTCTACTACTACATAGATACAAAAAAAGAGTTATGTTGTTATCGAGAAATCACGAATGCAGAAGATATTTTTCCTACAGAAAGACCACTGTAGTATTCAATTAGCTGCCTGGCAAAACAGTTGCCATCATCAGCCTCATTGTTGCAGCGGAATTTAACCGATGTCCAGATATAGTTTCATAATTATGAGTCAGCTTAAGGATTTGTTAGCTTTCTAGACTCTTGCAGGTGGGTATATCAGCCATTATTGCAATTTTAGAATAGTAATAGGCTGTGGAAATTTATCAATTGTAATTCAACATTAGTAAATATTAGTCTGCAAATCGAACAATGAAACAAAATTGGAGAGCTACGAGGCTACTTGTTGGCTAAATCGTTGCCCAATTTTTTTCAAGCCAAACAGATGTAACATTGTATTAAACGATTTGCGATTTTTATCCATTCATCCCAGCTGGCTTTAAAGGAGCACTACTGCATAAATGTTCACAATTTTTACTTTGCTTTCGTTTTTCTGTTAGATTCGAAATGTCGAAAAATGTTTAAATTAAGCATGTCTTCGATCTAAAAAAGAAGGCTGACAATCGCGTTTAAAGACGGTCAAATTTCAATGTACGTAGGGCTTTTCTCGTCTAAAAATAGAGCTTGACGACGCATAACATCGTCACGTGACAAATCACAATGATATCTAAGGCGCAAACGGTCTGAGTGTGGATGTTTATGCTTTCACATTAACTTATGTGATAATAAAATACTATCTACTGCTGTCGCCGATAGGATGAAAGAGTTTTCATGCATAGTAATGTATTCCTCTTGAAGTAAAGCAGTTTGTTTTTATACGCAATTTTAAAGCTGTGGATAAAGCAATTAATTTATTCTGTAATGGGATCGTGGGAGTCATCTCAGGGTGTTAGCTATGATTTAAAATCTACGTTATCACATCTCTCTCTCTCTCTCTCTCTCTCTCTCTCTCTCTCTCTCTCATAAAATAATAAAAGGATCAGCCCTCTATATGTTTATCTATATTGTAAACACATACTAATCCCAAGTTCACCCATAGTGAAATTATAATGTTAATAAGTGAAGATGTATAGGAATTTCAGCACGGACATGGAAGACAGATGGACCCACGCACATAGATAGACACAGTAAATCCCATATACCGCCAGCTTATTGACATAAAAGTATAAACGGAAATATTTTGAACAGGTCGCAAACTCTTGACTACTTTTCAAAAAAGTAAGTGAATTTTATTGGGGTTCATGAAACATACTTTAAAAGAATCAAGTATGGCTTACTATGCTAACATTGAAATAAAAGTAACAAAAAATAAAAAAAGTAGTAGTAATTTGCAGGTTAAACTGGGTTCAGAGATTTTTCTCCTGGTTGCATTCAATTTTCGGAAGGGGGTGGGGAGGTAGAAAAATGTACCCCCAAAATACAAATTTCCAGCCCTCAAATAACTACAAAAAATTCTTGCTCTGATTTGTGGACAAGAAAATTATTATATCCATTATATTAGTTGAAAAGAATTAATTATCTTGAGTTAATAGAAAAAGTCTGGTTTGAAAGAAAATCCAAGGTGACCCCTTCCCTGTCTGCCACAATAAATGGTTGGCCCCTTTGCACAAAGTTTCTATTTTTCCATAGATTCAGCTATTGCAGAAAATGTAAAACTCTTGTAAAGTTTCTGTCACTTTATAGGTTCATACAGGACAGGTGATAAATGAATATTGTTTGATATTTTGCCTGCATGCTCTTCCCTTTTATGCATTATTAACCCATTACCGCTGTAGCTGCATGCACAGAAAATTGATGAAAATTCCACTACAAATATAGCTAGGTAACCTGGGTACAGTCGTCGATATATGTTTGCTTTGCCAGTATATTCTTTTCTTTTTATTCCCCCGCTGATAATCCGTCGAAAATAGATTATCATTAATTAATGGCACCATACTGAGATTGTGGCGATATCGACGGGGACATGCGACGTGCTTTCCGTGATGATTAATCATATTAATAGCCAATTTACACATGACATAGACTTCATCTAAAACGAGGCAAGGATGCGGTCTATTTCGGGACAACTGGATCAGAGTTATCGAACGTTAAATTGGCCCATTGATTCCGATGAGTAAAGCAGAGGGCGCTGCGCTCAATTTTCGCAGATCCACAGGCCGTAATTCTCGAAAACTAAAACGGACTGTAACACAGGCTAGTGGCTAAGATGCACATACTCAAAGTACCCAAAATTTCACATCAATGTCACATGGGTTGATGGCAAAAGTATGTAGAATAAATCTCTCAATGTCTACAATTTTTATTTTGAAGATCGCACCAAAACAGCTATATGTGACACAACCTCGAGGCTTTGAGTAACAATAGTACCACACAGCACATTATGCCCATCTCGTGTCCTTTTCCCTACCAGTGACCTTGACCTTAGAGCAAGAAGCCTGCCAGCTGCATGATAAGGTGTGGAGCTAGATAAAATTTCATCAAAATATATTAAGTGGTTATAAAGTGACAACATAAATAAGGAAACAGGCCAGTGACTTCCCTTGTTTTTGATCTTATCTTTGGTGGCAGTTGGTATGACTATGAATACACGAGACAACATCAAGAACAGATATATCGCAGGCTAAAGCTGCATGAAAATACCTTCATTGGTTCAAATGTTATACCTGCACATGGACAGAGATCACTGATTTATATTTTCCCTGGCTGTGACCTTAACAATGAGACTGAAGTCATGAGTATGGTATCTCTAATTTTGATATATAACTGGTTCACGTTTCATTAAAATATCTTCAGTAGTTTGAAAGTTATCCTCCAGAAAATGTAAAAAAGCACAAAATTACATTTCCTCTTGCCTTGCTGTGAACTTAACTTAGTGGCGGGGGGGGGGAGGGAGGCTGTATACGATATTGACACACCGTCTAGTCATGATATATACAAGGGCAGAGTTTCATGAAATCTCTCCAGCTGTCACAAAGTTATGGGCTGGACAAGCAAATATTAACAGAAGCGTGGACGGATGTAGCATTAACATAATTTTTCTCGAGTTAAGATGGGTGTATAAATGCATCAATAGTCATATCATAATTTAACATGACACCAGAAGTGTTCTTGCCTTGACCTTGACCTTGACAAATGACACACAACATGGTATGCAACACACTTTCTGTATCAGTATACATACATTCTTCCTAATAGCTTCAACAGCTTCAGAGCTACGGACTTAATAAAAAAAATTGAATACCTTAACATTTAAGATAGAACCATGAAAGTAGTATATAAAACATTGTCAGATTATCATGGATATGAGCATATTTAGTTTTATCTCTCTAAATATCGGTTTTTAGTTCAAGACTTGATAAAAAATATATGCATATTGGCATGAGACTGTAACTTTGTGGCTAAGATTATGAAAGTCACTAAAAATCAAGATGTAAAATTGTATAATGTTTGATAATACTACTTTTAATGGCTTTAAGTTACAGCTAAGACATCACAAGTAACCTTGACATGACTGTGACCTTAACTTTGCAGATAAGATCTTGATATTGGCACGAGGCACACCATTCAATATATTTTATTTTCATTACTTAAACAGATTCTGAACTACACCCAACTATGAAAAATGACACTGACCTTTAAAACACTGCTGAAAATACCAAGAAAAAAAATTACACATTCAGAAGTTATGAGTTAAACATAAGTTTAATTAAACTACCTTCAATGACTTTAGAGTTACAGTCCTAAATAAAACGTTAGTAAGCTTTACATGTGAGTTTAATCTTACTGATAGGACCATGCTACTGATACACGTGATAGGTACATTATACACCCTCAAGCTATGATTTTACAGGGGGGAACATTTCATTATATGATCTGTAACAACAGCTTCTGGGTGACAGTTTGGGCACACAAAGAATTATGTTGACCTGAGACCCAAGACCTGGCCTCACAAGGGGGGGGGGGGGGGGGCAATTGCCATCTGGAGCTCTTTTTTTCCATCTGTAATCGTGTCGAAAATGGCGTGGGGTGGAGGTTGGCAATTGACATAAAAACTGTTCTCAGTGGCAAAGTAGGTGCGCCACTAAAGAACATTGTCTCCGGGCGACTCCAACCCTTGCGTCCCCACTGAATGTCCACCTTTGACATTCAAATGAGAAGCATGAAAGTGGCAAATTTGACACCATTGTCTCACACATGTGTGTAAAAGTTCACCAATATTCATACCACTATTTCTATCAGATTCAGAGTTACAAACAGCACACTTAAAGTAAATGTAAGCTGAATATGTGATCTTGACCTTTGTCACAACCCCACTACAGTATTATAAATAATGCTGCAGATCCGCTACGGTATTATAAATAATACTGCAGAAGGTGTGCATTAAAATGTAACGACTCACGAGCCCCCAGTCAGCAATGCCGACTCTCTAAATACATATAACAACTGAAGGTTGAATAGATAACAATTTCGTCAAATATAAGAATCATTTCAAATAATTTCCTAGACATAAATTTTCAATTTCAAATTTTCAGTAATAACTTGGACGTAAACTTCAGTTCAATAATATCTTGACACAACAATTTGCCGGGTTAACCAAATGCCCCTTTACACTTTAATTCGTCACACGAAAGTTAATGTCCTATTGTGAGAGAGTCTCTGTTTAGTAAGTTGTCCCGAGCACTCATCTGTTACTAATGTATCTGCCTTCCTCCTTCCTTCCTCTTCCTCCTTCTGTACTCCGTGCCTCTTGTGTGCACCCTGGGAGTTTACTCGGCTTCCTTCGGCATTTCTACCTTCAGTCCTCCTCCCTACTCCCTCCTTCCTATTCTCTCAGTGTCGTCACTACTGGGAATCTCTCAGCGCCGACTCTCATGAGCACCCTGAGAGTTTCCTTATAGAAGCTTGTTTTACCCAGTTCAAATTCCCTTCTTTTTACGAGTTAAGTCTCGGAGTGGCTTGTGGCTTGTAACTAGAATTCCTTCCTCAACAGAAGCTTTCCACTCTACTTCAGACAACACGTTTCTACCCTTGGAAAATTAGCAGCGCACTAATGTTTCTCTGTGCGTTTACGAATAAGAATGACGCGTTTTCCCGCCTAAATGATTAGCACCTCCCACAGGTAGATTTAGCTTCTCTCATCCCTGATTGGTCGACACGCCTATCGTTCGATTTTCTTTCCGCCTGGTTCCAGGTTTCTTCACACCTTCTTGGCGCGCCACGGGGTATCCGGCCTGACTATGCCCTTCGGCAATAGCCCTGCTATACCAGGATTAAATACCTCTGAAGCCAATTCTGAGATACAAAATCAAGTAACTCCTAAGTAAGACGTCCAGCTCACATGCTATGATTTCCGCAAAAGTCTGCCCTTAGGTTCGTTACAACCTTAAAGAAAGAATAACAATACACTCTAGTTCTGATAAAATTTACAAAACATCATCCAGCCAATAGGCTAGTTTCAGTAAACCTTCCAAGCAGAATAATATTGTAAGATTTTGTACAAAATTACACAAGTATCCATACACACTGATTCAATATTTTCTTCAAGAAGCATTTGGGTAGTGTCACTTGTACAGTTTTCACACTGGATGATTGCTTGGGTAACCATCAAATTTAGTGTAATCCAAAGTGAGATACAAGAAAATACCTAGAATTAGTTACATTCTAAGAAATCGACTGGGTTGGATCAGATATGTCCATTCATCTTTAATAAATGTGCTGATATTATTGCTCCATCTCTTACCTACATAATAAATCAAAGCATTACTAAGGGAATCGTCCCATCTCAACTGAATGATGCCAAGGTTATGCATGTTTATGAAAAGGGTTCAAAATCAAATCCAGATAATTATAAATCAATATCAATTCTGCCAACCATATCGAAACTGTTTGAAATACATGTTTCCAAACATCTCAAAGTACTATTCACCATCCCAATAAGAATTTAGACAGAACCACTCCTGTCAGTCTGCGTTAACAAAACTCATTGATGACTGGTTGCTTGCTATGGACAATGGAGAATTGATTGGACCTATATATTTTGATTTTAAGAAGGCTTTTGATTTAGTTGACCATAATATACTTGCATGGAAACTTTAAAAGTAGAAATGTTCTCACTTATCACTCTCATCAAATCAGAAGCAACAAGTTGTTATTGGTAACATTACATCGGAGCTTATGTCCATCAACAAAGGAGTTCCACAGTGATCTAATGTAGGTCCTGTATTATTCATATTGTATATAAATAACTTGCCGCTCTATGTACAACATTCAAAAACTGATCTTTATGATGATTATACTACTTTGCATAAGTCTGATTCTAATGTTAACATGTTAAACAAATAATCGGGTGAAGATTTAGATCATGTTGAATATTGGTGCTCACTGAATAACATGTTTATCAATTCCCTAAAAACCAAGGCAATATTGCTTGGAACTAGACAAAGATTATCAGTGAACAGAAATCCTTATCTTGAGTTGTATATTGAAGATAATCTAATTGAAAATGTTGACACAGAAAAACTTTTGGGAGTTCATGTTGATAAGAATCTGGACTGGTGTAAGCAAGTAAAACATGTTTGCTTTGTTTTAAGCTCAAGAATTTATTTTGTAGAGAGGATAAAAAGTTATCTACAACTCAAATATCCGAAATTATTCTACAATGCATTCATTCTTCTTCCTTGAACTACTGCTGCGCAATTTGGGGAAATACAACTGATAGCAATATTGAAATAATCCACAAACTTCAAAAAAGGGCAACAAGAATTATCCTAGATTTACCATTTGTTACACCTTCCAAAATTATATTCTCGGAATTAAAATGGCTGAAATTTAAATACAGATTAGCCTACCACAAGTCATTATTAATGTTCAAAGTTAAGAATGAACGTTGCCCTCAATATTTGCATGGCATGTTTCATTTAGAGTCAGAAAAACAACACCAAGGACTTAAACTGATATCAATTACAAATGATCAGTCCAGAATACCATTTCCAAAAACAAATACTTTTAAAAAATCGTTTGCTTACTCTGCTGCTTTTTTATGGAATGAACTCCCCATAACCATTAGATCAGAAACAGATCTAAATCTGTTCAAAACAAAATTGTGTAACCATTATCTTGAAGGGCAATTGTCATTTTAAATATTGAAAATTGAAATACATCCTCTCCAGTTTGCTCTGTTAATGCATATCATATGCACTTTGTGCTTTTATACCCGATGCATCCTGAGGGCCTCAGGAGAGAATATTATATAGAACCGAGATACCCTCATAAAATAATGTGTTTATTATTGTTATTATTATTATTATTATTATTATTATTATTATTATTATTATTATTATTATTATTATTATAAATGACTTGGTATAGCATATCACCACGTTTCCAATATATATGGCTATGGGTACGGGCTGATTCAGGGGCAAATTTTTCATACTCTAAATGTGTATTTCTCTTTTCCTATCCAGTCAGTGTATATATATTTATATGGTGAGAATCTTGACAGTTTCCAAGTTATGAACCAAGGACAAGTCTCCTACACCGGGGGCATGACCCAGAAAATGTGTTGGATGTACAAGTGTACAAGTGTATATATTCCCTTGTGCCTATTCAGTGTATATATATATAGTTCTAGGATGGGTATCTTAACAGTTTACAAGTTATGAGCCATGGTCAAGTTCCCAATCAACGGGGCACAACCCAGGGTCTATGCTGGATATATGCCTAATTTTGTCTCCTCGTGCCCTTTAAACCTATAAATAGTTATAGGTTGGGGACCTCAACAGTTTACAAGTGATGACTCAAGAGCAAGTCTCCTTCTTCAGTTCTATACTCGAAATGTGTTTAATTTCTTCTCATGTCCTTCAACCAATATATGGTTAAAAGGTGGGGATCTCAACTGTTTCCAAGCTATGACCCAGGGGCAAGTCTACAACATAAAAGGCATGACCCATGGTCTGTATTGGATATACCAGTATGTCTGGTACCATCTCATGCCCTTCAAACCTATATATCGTTATTGATTGGGGATCTCAACAGTTTCCAAGTTGTGACCCAGGGGAAGCTTACCCGCAGGGATCATCCGTGAGGCAAGACCAGAGATTGTAAACCAAACGCCCAATGCATATGTTATAGCATTGGCCTTGAAGATGACACAAACCAGCTTTCAGATCTCCACCTACAAAACTTCAAATCTTTAGATTTTTTAAAAATAAAAAACCATCCCCAGACATTGGTCCCATACAAAGAGTCATAATTAAATTTTAAAAATACTATGTAAATCTAACGACTACCCTCAATAATATCCCAAAGTTTCAAGTCTGTGTCTTTAATGGTGTAGGAGATTACACTACATTACTAATGGAGGGACAGACAGACAGGAAGACATAATGCCAACCTTTTTAAAAGATGCATGGGTATAAAAGTCATGTTAATTTTTTTAAATGTATTTAAACATTATGACTGTCAATGATAATTATGAAAAGATTTCAAATACTATCAATACGTAGAGAAAAGTCTTTGGTTGACAATGTACACCTTCCATGATGATATAACTAATAACTACACCTATTAACTATACTGACAATACTTTTATTTTAATTTTCAATACTAATTATACTTTCATTACAACTATAAACAACAGAAACTCTAGCAAAAATATTACTTTCCATTTACCCTATTAATAGGATATTCCAATAGTCTTCCAATTTTACATAAAATACAAATTTTCCATTAAATTGTCATGACTAAAGAAGGAATGGTTGTGAGGCTATATACAAGTAGTGAATGGAAAAAGGGAAACTGAAAATAAGAACCTATGCACATTGCAGTTTAATATCATTATTATTATTATTATTATTATTACCTCAAGTTTTATAATTAGAACAATAAAGCTTTTAAAGTTTGTGGTTTTTGTGTGAAGCTGTCAGTAGGTGATTTCATGTTGTTTGTGATAGCCAAGTTCCTCAGATTACTAGGTATTCAAAGTCTACTAAAGTTGGCAACAAGAAAATTTAATTTCTTTCCTTTAGATGATAATTTTTAAAGATACCGATATTATTATCTATATTATGATACTGGATAGCAATACTTTTTTTTACATGCAAATATTCATACAAACCATCATTTTCCTCTTTCCGATAACACACATTTAAATGTATTTTGTGTATTTGATGCATTGTAGGTAAAGCACAGATCTGATAAAGGTAAAAAGATACATAGAATCCTTCACCATAACAGTTAAGCGTCTCTCAATGTAAACTAAGTTCACAATGAGTGTAAACGGACAAAAGGGTTTTGGATTTTAATATATACGAATCACTGCCAGGCCTCTGCTATGTTCGCTTAAATATATCTGTTAAACAGTGGTTTTAAAGGTCCTTTATGTGATGTGATACGTGAAAAATAATAATGAATAAGGAATATAAACTAAATCAAATTCATGTATGATGCCCTGCTGAATGCATCTGCAGTACATGCAATGCGCAACGAAGAAATGTTGAGTAAAGCAACTGAATTGAAGTTTAACAGTAACAGTTTTCTGAATTAAACAATATTAATGACATTAGAAACAGTTTCTAGTTTTGTAGATAGCATGCACTTCAGTCATACACTCAGTTAAAGGTCAGAAGGATGAGTATATATGTACGCTTTCACTGTCTGCGTTAATTTCCAGTAACGATAGCTTTATCCATTATATCGAATGCATATCCATTCCTCGATCACTAACTTATGTAAAACTATCAATGTGATTTAAAAATGCTGCAAGCATTGTTTGGAAATCATGCTATCAACTAGGTCATTAATAATCCAGCGTTTGTTTTGCGTCCAACTCTTTCTCTCATATCAACTTACTTCAAGTCATTTTCCAAACGATTAGAAGCGTCTAGCTCCGTTGTATCTGTTGTACTGTCTGCTATTTCTTTTTTCACCGTATCCTTGATGAACTAATCCCATTTGTACAGGCGGTTTTTCCATATGACACATTATTTCGTCTAGGATGTGCCTCTTCGCCACTCTCATGTTTACACGGAGTCATCACCTTCTACGGTAACAGTCGCAGTTGTTCGAATATGTGTACATTATTCCTGTGTGCTATTTATAGAACTCAAAAATGACGTCGACGCTTTTCAAATCTGAAAGTTTGACTTCGATTATCTATGTAAACCCAAATGTTTGACAATACTTTATGGGTCAGAAAATTGTGTTTTTACAAGGACTATAATTCCCTATAGTTTTCTGGAATTTTATATTTTTTCATATTAAGCAGCAATGCTCCTTTAAGCCGTATACTTCTGGTTATGAGTAACATCAGGGATGAAATAGATGTAGAATCAACATTTCCTATTATGTCAGCGAAGAAAAGTTAATCTTACTGTCTTATGTATGTTTGGCTAATCTTTCGTCCCTCCACTTGCAATGATGGATTGTTTATTAAAATTTGAATTTTGCTGACGTATACCAGGGCATCACGTTTAAATTTAGTATAAATATGAAGCCCTGTAGCGCGCGTAAGTGTCATCAACCCCTGTAAATATCATAAAGTGACACATACTGGAAGTTCATGACAGTTACTGGCTCTTTTTCATGCTGATGAATGTCACAATAAGACATTTACCTGTGATTCTGAAAGCAGTGTTGCCAGTAAAAGGAATAAGTTGTGACATTTGCTGTTGTTCTCACATTTACTGTTGACACTGCAACTGTACACGTCACATCTTGTGGCAATTTACTGTTGAATACGTACAGCCTCAACGGTAAATGTACACGTCACATCTTGTGGCAATTACTGTTGAATACGTACAGCCTCAATGGTAAATGTACACGTCACATCTTGTGGCAATTACTGTTGAATACGTACAGCCTCAACGGTAAATGTACACGTCACATCTTGTGGCAATTACTGTTGAATACGTGCAGCCTCAACGGTAAATGAACACGTCACATCTTGTGGCAATTACTGTTGAATACGTACACAGCCTCAACGGTAAATGAACACGTCACATCTTGTGGCAATTACTGTTGAATACGTACACAGCCTCAACGGTAAATGTTATATCGTTTCAAGATAAAATGTGTTTCTCTGTATTAGGCGCAATTGATTAGGAGTTTGCGTTATATTATCGTTTTCTTTGCGGATAACATGTCACTTGTCTGTTCGTCTGTTTTCTTTAGTTCAGGTGTTCTGGACAATGTTTCACGAAGAAGACTAGCATATCTCTTTCTCTCCCTACCTGTCTATATATGTATCTGTCTGTCTGTCTTATGTCTGTCCATGAATATCTATCTTTCCAAATTGGTTTTCTTTTTAAGTATATTGGCACAGTTTGGAGTAGTTTAGTCTCGTAATTGCCCAAAATATAGATAGATAGACAGATAGGTGAAACGATGGCTGGATGTATAAGTAGGTAGATAGGTAGAAAAACTTTTTTTTTTTTAAATTCAAAACCACAGTAAATATCACAATTGTAATTTTACGGGCAACACTGCTTTCAGAATCCACGGTAATTGTCATATTGTGACTTTTACCGGTGTGACAAGAGTCAGTGAAT